>CM035408.1:75430580-75660580 GCA_020310875.1 Ceratopteris richardii | reverse complement strand
CAAAGTGCTTTATGTTTTTTGTGCTTTTTTGTTGGAGATTTTTTGCATAAGAGCTGAATCTATGTAAGCAAGGCTTATGAGCACACTTTTAAAATCAACTCAAGGAACTCTATATGCTTATGAGTTAGGGAGTGAGCTAGGGAGGAGTATCTAGAGTTTATATGCAGATTTGAAGCAACTTTTGGTCGCTGCCCTTGTCTTCTTCATACTTATGAAGTGTGCTTTGCTTATTTTTGTGAGTACTAGCAAATACATTCAAAATGTCTTCACGTGTTGCTTCTGAACCAGGTTCATACCCCTTGATTTTTAAGGCCCACAATCAATATAGAGACAAAAATGAGATAGAAACTTGAGAGAGAATAGACAAAGTCATAGAGAGATGGAGCAAAGCTCCATATATATTCCATATATTCCAAAGGATGAAGTAAATGAATGTTACAAAGAATCATAAAGTTTGCATATAAATGCATCAATTTGCCGCATATCTTCATAACTTCACTGTCTCCATAACGTGAAGATGATCTTCTCCATTTATAGTTAAGCTTCAAGCTCATGTCCTCCTTGTTGAAGAAGAATCACAAACCCTAGTTGTTGCCTACCCTTTGAAAAAGATGAAATCCTAGCTCAACTCCTCCACAAGGTTGAAGAAGATCTCTCCAAAATCAAGCTTCAAGCTTGTGTTCCAAAAAGTGATGAGATGTGTTCTATGGACCTTGTGCTTATATAATTTCTGATCCATAATGAAAACCAAGATAAATGTCACAATAGGGATGCACCCCTCCTTGGGTGAAGTGGCACTTATGCCACATGGCATCTATTTGGATTTATATCATATGGTAGAAGAACTTATGAGGTATGATCTTTTATGAGGATTAAAAGAGAGAACTCATGAGAGGAGATTCTTATGTGACTTATTACCTAGAGAACAACCTTATGATGGATGGCTCGGGCGTGGTTGGGCGGAAATTCAAAGTTGAACCTCTATGTGTTTGGTCCGTGGGCTGTGCGCGGCGTTTAGATTCATGTCAAGCAAAAGATAAAGTTCTTTATACTATTCATTGGTGAAGTCCTTATACCATATTCTCAGTATATATACTTTTTCCTATCCATCCGTAGCTACCGCACTTCTTTTTCCCTCTTCCAAAATGGGAATTTCTTAGATTCAGGTGTTGAAATTTTTTCTCAAACTGTGATGGAAGGGGGTTTTGTGGAGCTTCAAACTCCCATCATATTGAGATATATTTTGGATTTCTTGATCTTATATGAAAGTCCATATATTATACTATATGTGTGCATGATTTCTCCTACCAAATGAAGAAAAATCTCGCTTCATTTCCCTTTCCCAAAATGGCTACTAGTCAAAAATAGCTCTTGCAATTTTATGTAAAAATCATAAAAAAATGGCTATTTTGGAGGTACTTTAAGCTTATGCTTACTTATTTTTGGAGGGAAATCATATGTATGGGGAGTATCACATATACACCCCATGTGGAGTCAAATATTCCCTCAAAAAATAAGCAAGCATAAGCTTAAAATACCTCCAAAATAGCCATTTTTTAATGATTTTTACATAAAATTGAAGGAGCTATTTTTGACTAGTAGCCATTTTGGGAAGGGGAAATGAAACGGGATTTTTCTTCATTTGGTAGGAAAAATCATGCACACATATAGTATAATATATGGACTTTCATATAAGATTAAGAAATCCAAAATATATCTCAGTATGATGGGAGTTTGAAGCTCCACAAAACCCCTTTCCATCATAGTTTGAGAAAAAATTTCAGCACCTGAATCTTAAGAAATTCCCATTTTGGAAGAGGGAAAAAGAGGTGCGGTAGCTACGGATGGATTGGAAAAAGTATATATACTGAGATATATGGACTTCACCAATGAATAGTATAAAGAATTTTATCTTTTGCTTGACATGAATCTAAATGACGCCGCGCGTAGCCCACTGACCAAACACACAGAGCTAAACGTAGTTCATCCACCCAACTTCCGAGCTTTTTTATGTTTTTGTGTGAATCCCTACTCATGCATCCAGTATAAAGAACTTTATCTTTTGCTTGACATGAATCTAAACGACGCCGCGCGCAGCCCACGGACCAAACACATAGCTAAACATAGTTCATCCACACAACCGCCGAGCATTTTTATGTTTTTGTGTGAATCCCTACTCATGCATGAGTCTCATAAAATGAGATAATAATCTCCCTTCTTCTACCCATCAAATAAAACAATGCTCCTCATGGAGCCATGTGGCACAAAGCCATAATATGACAATAAACAAGCTTTAAAAAACTCAAAAGGAAGGGTTTCGTAATTTTTGGAAACTCTGAATTCTCTTCTTGTACTATGTAGCAAATAGGTCTTGACTTCTCCTTTCCAAATATGTGAGAATTTTTTTTGCATATTTTGATCAATTATGATCATCATTGACTTTGGTTTGCCCATGGTTGACTTTGTCTAAAACTGACCAAAACTAAGAATATGTGCAATCTTTCTTGTGGAAGGTTGCATTTCCAACAATCCCTTCCTAACTTGACACAAGGGGAGCATGCTATGATAGGTATGTATAATTTTGGCTCATAAAAATGAAAATAATTGTTTCTAATTGAAAAAGTGTTGTTGTAGGTACCTGTAAAGATCATACCAATGTCCATAAAAATACCTAAGACTCTTGATATGAAGAGCATTCCATACCTAAAAGAAAAGTTGAACTCAAAAGATTTCCCATATATATTTTGCATGTTTTAACCAATTTTGACCATTTGTGACTTTGATTTCACCATGGTTGACTTTGTCTTAACCTGATCAAAATTGAGAATATGTGCAATCCCTCTTGTGGAAGGTTGCATTTCCAATAATCTCCTAACTTGACAGAAGGGGAATATGCTAAGGTATGTATTCTGCTGGCTCATAAAAATGAAAATGTTGTTGCTAGTTGAAAAAGTTTATAGGTACTTGTAAAGATCATGCCAACATTCATAAAAATACCTAAGACTTTTGACTTGAAGAGTATTCCCTACCACAAAGAAAAGAAGAACTCAAAAGATTTTCCCATATACTCTTCTTATCCAAATATTTGCATGGAAGGATAGAGATGAGAGAAAGCAAAAGATAGAGTATAGTCTTACACATACTTCTTCTACTCTCAAGGTTGGCCAGCCCTATCAATTATCAGTTATATGCTTTCATCTACATCTATCTACAAAATACATATACAAGAAGTTGAAAGCTTGTCCACCATAAGGTTATGAATGTGAATATGTTTCCCCTCTTTGCTCACATAAATATACGTCATGATAATCTTGCAAATCTTCAAATATGTGATATAATACCTAAATATGATATGTTAAGTAAATATGCCAAATGTGTGATTGCTTCTGCAATCAAATAGGATTGATTTGACCCCTCCTTGAGTTAACCTCCTTTGATTTATGTATCCAATAAGTTTTTGACAACTTCTTTTTTTATAGACCTTCTAAATAATGAACTAAGGTTGACTTGTGTCCTCCATAATGCTCTTATCTTTCTATATATTGCACTATTCTTAACATGCTCTACGTGCACTGATAGCAATTGTTTGTTTTTAAGGTTCACAATCAATATAGAGACAAAAATGAAATAGAGACATGAGAGAGAATGGACAAAGTCATAGAGAGATGGAGCAAAGCTCCATATATATGCCATATATTCCAAAAGGTGAAGTACATGAATGTTAGAAAGAATCCTAAAGTTTGCATATAAATGCATCAATCTAGTGCATATTTTTGTAATTTCACAATATCCATAAAGTGAAGATGACCTCCTCCATGTATAGTTAAGCTCCAAGCTCATGTTCTCCTTATTGTTGAACAAGAATCACAAATCCTAGTTGCTGCCCATCCTTTGAAGAAGATGAAATCCTAGTTCAACTCCTCCACAAGGTTGAAGGAGGTCTCGCCATGGACAAGCTTCGAGCTTGTGCTCCAAAAAGTGATAACATGTGTGCTATGGGCCTTGTGCTTATATAATTTTTGATCCATGATGAAAAGCAAGATAAAAACATCTAAATAATTCTAGAAATTAGGGTTTGACTTTTGACTACCCAACTTAGTCCAAATTCAAAGTGTTCTATACTTTCGAAATACGTGATAAAAAAGTATCTACATATTTTGATCAATTTCGATCATTTTTGACCTTGGTTTGACCATGGTTGACTTTGTTTAAAACTGATCAAAACTGAGAACATGTGCAATCCCTCTTATGGAAGGTTGCATTCCAACAATTCCCTCCTAACCTAATACAAGGGGAATATGCTAGTATAGGTATGTATTTTTGTTGCTAGTTGAAAAAGTGGTGTTATAGGTACTTGTAAAGATCATGCCAATGTGATTAAAATACTTAAGACTTGTTCAATACCACAAAGAAAAGGAGAACTGAAAAGATTTTCCCATATAGGCTTCTTATCCAAATATTTGCATGGAAGGATAGAGATAAGGGAAAGCAAGAGGTAGAGTATAGACTTAAATATACTTCTTCTACTCTCAAGGCTAGCCATGCCTATTAAGTTTTAGTCATATGTTTTCATCTACACCTATCTAGAAAATATATATACAAGAAATTGTAAACTTCTCCACCATGGTTATCAACGTAGATCTATTTTCCCTCCTTGTTGACATAAATATATGTCATAATAATCTTGCAAATGTTCAAATGCTTGATATAATACTTGAATATGATAAGTTAAGAAAATTTGCAAAATGTGTGATTGCTTGTGCAATCAAGGAGGATTTATGTGATCACTCCAGGAGCTAACTTCCTTTGGTTGATGTATCCAGCAAGCTTTCGACAAGCTTTTGACAACTGCCTATTTTATGGACTTGCTACCATGTGTTAAATAATGAACTAAGCTTGACTCGTGTCTTCCATAATGCTCTTATTTTTCGATGTATTGCACTATTCTCAACATGCTTTATGTACACTATTTCCACTTGCTTTGATACCAATAGTTGGTTTTTAAGGCCCATAATCAATATAGAGACAAAAATATGAAATAGAGGCATGGGAGAATAGACAAAGTCCTAGAGAGAGGAAGGAGCAAGGCTCCATATATATGCCATATGTTCCAAAAGATGAAGTACATGAATGTTACAAAGAATCATAAAAGTCTGCATATAAATGCATCAATGTGCTTCATATCTTTATAACTTCACAATCTCCATAAAATGGAGATGGTCTTCTCCATGTATAGTTAAAGCTTCAAGCTCATCTTCTCCTTGTTGAAGAAGAATCACGAACCCTAGCTCGAAATCCTAACTCAACTCCCACACAAGGTTGAAGAAGACCTCTCCATCACACAAGCTTCAAGCTTGTGCTCCAAAAAGTGATGATATGTGTCACAATGTCAATGTGCTATGGACCTTGTGCTTTTATGGTTTTTGATCCATGATTAAAAGCAAGATAAAAAAGATTAAAGAAACTCAAAAAGCAAGGTTCGGTAATTTTCGAAAACCTTAATTCAAAAATTTACTAAAACCTTTGATTTGGGTTATTTTATTTTATTTTTTATATTCTTTGACTCAAAAATATATGCAGCATTGCCTTTTGCTTTTAAAGACGGCTTTTAACGCACAAAAATTGATTTTCACATAAATCTCAGAAATTAGGGCTCGACTTTCGACTACCCAAATGTGGTCCGAATTCAAGTTGTTCTATATCAATAGATAGCTCTTGACTTGTACTTTTGAAATATATATATATTATATATATATTTTTGGCATATTTTGACCATGTTTGATTTTGGTTTGACTATAGTTGACTTTGGATCAAACTGATCAAAATTGAGAGTATGTGCAATCCTTCTTGTGAAAGGTTGCGTTTCCAACAATCCGCTCCTAACGTGACACAAGTCATATGCTTTCATCTACACCTATTTACAAAATATATATATAAGAAGTTGTAAACCTGTCCACCATAAGGTTGTGAATATAGATCTCTTTCCCCTCCTTGTTGACATAAATATATGTCATAGTAATCTTGCAAATCTTCAAATATCTAATATAATAATTGAATATGGTATGTTAAGAAAATTTGAAGAATGCGTGATTGCTTGTGCAATCAAATCGGATTGATGTGACCCATCCTGGAGCTAAGTTTTTTTGATTCATGTATCCAACAAGCTTTTGACAATTGATGGTTTTATGGATCTGTTACCACGTGCTAAATAATGAACTAGGTTTGACTTGTGTCTTCCATAATGCTTTTATTTTTCAATATATTTTACTTTTGTCAGCATGCTCTTTGTACACTTATTTCCACTTGTTTTGATATTGATTGTTGGTTTTTAATGCCCATAATCAATATATAGAGATGAGAGAGAATATCAAAGTCATAGAGAGATGGAGGAGCAAAGCTTCATATCCAAAAGATGAAGTACATGAACGTTACAAGGAATCATAAAGTCTGCATATAAATGAATGTTACATGAATCATGAAACATGAATGTTAGAAGGAATCATTAAAGTCTGCATATGAATGCATCAATTTGCTGCATATGTTCATAACTTCACAATCTCCATAAAGTGAAGATGATCTCCTCCATGTAAAGTTAATCTCCAAGCTCATGTTCTCCTTGTTGAAGAAGAATCACAAACCCTAGCTTCAACCTATCCTTTGAAGAAGATGAATCATGAAATCCTACAAGTTTGAAGAAGACCTCTCCATAGCCAAGAGTCAAGCTTGTGCTTCAGAAAGTGATGAGGTGTGTGCTATGGACCTTGTGCTTATATGGTTTTTGATCCATGATGAAAAGCAAGATAAAAAAGTAAAAAAAAAAAAAAAAAAAAAAAACCCCTCTTGAAGCAAGGTTTTGTAATTTCCAAAAACCCTAATTTTGAAAATTGCGAAAACCTTGATTTTTAGTTATTTTACTTAATTTTTTATATTCTTTGGTTCAAAAATATATAGTACATTGATTTCGCTTTTATAAACATAAAAATTTCTTTTTATTTAAAATTTAAAAATTATGATTTGACTTTTGACTACCCAAGTGTGGTCCAAATTCAAAGTCTTCTATAACAAGAGATAGCTCTTGAACTTGCAAATATATACGAAAAACTTTTTGCGTATTTTTGATCATCTTTGATCATGGTTTGATGATGGTTGACTTTGTCTAAAACGGATCAAAACTTAGAATGTGTGCAATCCCTCTTGTGGAAGGTTGCATTTCCCAAAATCCCCCCTCAACTTAACACAAGGGGAATATACGAGGGTAGGTATGTATTCTGTAGGTTGATAAAAATGAAAAATGTTGTACTAGTTGGAAATAGTGTTGTTGTAAATAGCCGATGTCCATTAAAATACCTTAAGACTTTTGACATGAAGAGCATTCCATACCAGAAAGAATAGGAGAACTCAGAAGATTTTCCCATATACTCTTCTCCTCCAAATATTTGCATGGAAGGATAAAGATAAGGGAAATCAAAAGATATAGTCTTAGACATACTTCTTCTCTCAAGGTTGGTCAAGCCTATCAAGTATCAATCATATGCTTTCATCTACACCTATATACAAAATATATATACAAGAAGTTGTAAAAGGTTATGAATGTGGATTTGTTTCCCCTCCTTGCTCACATAAGTATGTCTTGACAATCACAAATCTTGATATATATGATATGATACCTGAATATGATCCGTTAAGAAAATCCACAAAATGTGTGATTGCTTGTGCAATCAGACCCCTCTTGGAGCTAACTTCTTTTGGTTCATGTATCAAGCAAGCTTTTGACAATTGGCTATCTTATGGACATGCTACCATTTGCTAAATAATGAATTAAGCTTGACTTGTTTTTCATATTGCTCTTATCTTTCTATATATTGCACTATTTTCAACATGCTCTTTGTGCACTATTTCCACTTGTATTGATATCAATTGTTGGGTTTGAAGGAAAGGAAGAATGTTGTTTCTTACCCAAAATGCAATCCTCGCATACACGTTTAGATATTGCTGCAAGTTTAAGCAAAGAGGACACCTTATCAAATTTTTGCATGTGTAGCAACCTTCGTTCCAAGAGGCAAGTTGCATGAAAACTGAGTGCCGTTCTTAATAATCGCATCAAATTTTGATTGCATGGCTGTTTTTAGAAATGGTCATGCAGTGTAGTAATTGTCAAAATATTGTTAGCATAAGACCACAAACTTCATTATTAACATGTTGGAAGTTTATGCTGATCTCTTACTATACCATCTTTAGGAAAGGAAGAATGTTGCATCTTACCCAAAATGCAATCCTCGCATACATGTTTAGATATTGCTTTAAGTTTAAGCAAAGAGGACACCATATCAAATTTTTGCTTGTGTAGCAAACTAGTAGAATTTAGATGACCAAAACTTACATGCCAATGTGAACTTGTCGCTTTCAAAACATACATAGACACACACACACACACACATGAATGCATACACATATTACACATAGGTGTGCATGCATACACATACTTTTAGTGAGTGCAAGAGTGGTAGACAAGAATGGTTGAAGAAACATAGATACATAAGTGCATTACATTTGACACATACACTTAGACACATAGTACAAAGGTAAGATTTAAATCGTAGATTTAGATTGGAAGTTAAATTGTTTAATTCATAGAGATTTAAAAAAATGAAAAAAAAAATCCAAGTTTTTATTCATGATGAACGAGTTTGATTTTATTTTGTACATGGTCATTCATCATGACATCTAAAAGTCTCTCCAAATCTCATTAGCAATAGCAATTACCATAATTGAAGGGATTCCAAGCAAAAGAGGTTATGTTTCTTCTCCATAAGACATCCACTCTGGGTGTTTTGTTATTATCTAAATCTTGGAGAGCATAAGGTAGCTCTTGATCATCAAAGTTTTTGCCAAGACCATTCAATGGCTACTAGCTAAGGTGATAGATGAACATAAGAGGGAATGAAATTTATATCTTGAATCTACTTCAATGAGGAATGGCTAAAAGTACTTGAAACTTTTTCAAAGTATGAAAATATCCTTCATTTTTTTCAAAGTACGATGACACATTCAAAGTGAAATAGTGGGTATCAAAGATCATTCATCACTTGAAGGCAAAGCAATACTTTGACCACACGATTCAATGTATGAGAAACCAATGTCCGTATGTATGTATTCCTTAAAATTGCAAAATCATGTGCAAATTCATGGTGCATGCGAAATTATTTGCTTGAAAAAGATACTATTGAATGGTATTCACAATCATAATACATATAAGCTAGAAGTCATTTTTGAAGAATGCACAATACAACAAAGTTTAGACAAGACTTAAAAAAAAAACATTTTTTATGAATAAAAATCATTCCTAGAGATTTAAATCGCGATTGAGATTTTCACGATTAAGAAACAAAATGACTTGTGCAGGCGAATTTTTAACTATGCTTAAACATGCTTGTGCAGGTGAATTTGTAGATGCACATTGCAATCAATCCTCTCATTCTTATGATTTTCTATGGAATAAATGAAGGCAGCTTCAGGATTTGAGTTCTATTTTCTGTTCTGTGTAGTTGACAGGTTAACAGGTGAAAATAGGCTACCTCACTTGCTTTTGTACGGACCACCGGGAACAGGGAAGACATCTACAATACTGGCAGTTGCTCGGAAACTCTATGGCAGCCAATTTCAGAATATGATTTTAGAACTTAATGCTTCAGATGACCGTGGGATTGATGTTGTTCGTCAACAAATACAAGATTTTGCAAGTACTCAGAGTATCTCTTTTGGGTATGTACCTTAAGTGTCTTACATTTCAAGTTGTGTTTTTGTCCTAGTATATAAAATATTTTTCATTGGAATTTTGTGAGCTTTCTTGCCAAAAGCAAATATTTTTGTCACACACCATTCACAGACTAGAATTCGACCCTTGGTGAGTGAAACCGCTTCCAGTTCCTTAATCAAAGTACAATGAATTGGTATCGAACCATATAGATCCCGTTCCATTCACTTGTATTGATAAGACACTATTTGCTTTTTAGTCCTGGATCCTTTCACTGCCTGCTTTATACTCTAGGTGAATGAATGTGGATACATTCCCAATATTTGGCAGCTCTCTGTTGGTCATTCCCATTTTTATTCAAGGAAAACGCTCTCTCACAATGTCCTTAGGAATTTCTTATGCTAGGAGCATTGGTACAACTTAAAGAGGACATAACATAACCTTTCACCATTTTTTAGCTCCTGTAAACAAGCTTGTGCTCCTTCAGATTGTTTTAGTTTTAATTCTTTCCTTTTAGTGGATGTGATGGCTCTGATCTTCAATGCCTTCTTCCCTGTCTGTTGGTTATATGGCTACAATTTAAAGATATCCACACAATTGTAACTAACTAAATGGTGGGTCAAATGCAGTGCCAAGGGCAACGTAAAACTAGTAATACTGGATGAAGCAGATGCTATGACCAAAGATGCACAATTTGCATTGCGTAGAAGTAAGCATGCAAATTTAAATTCTCATTGGTTTATATATTCTGATTTCTGGACCATAATTTTAAAATTATATGTTGAAAACATCTCATGGGATTATTGCTTTCAGTCATTGAAAAATACACGAAAAACACACGTTTTTGCCTTATTTGCAACTATGTCAGCAAAATCATACCAGCATTGCAGTCTCGCTGCACAAGATTCAGATTTGCACCTCTCAGTGTTGAAAATGTTACTGGCCGATTACAGTATATAATAAGAGAAGAGGGGTATATCTCTAGTTTATGACAGTGGTATATTGCTTTGTTTAAATTTTTGTATGAGCAAGTTCTAATATTTCATACTTTTCAGGTTAGATGCTACTGAGAGTGGGCTTGCTGCTATAGTAAGGTTGAGCAATGGTGACATGAGGAAAGCGCTCAATGTGTTACAGGTATCCCAAGTTATGTGCTCAAATACAAATTTTGAACTTTTCAATGTGAATTTTGAAGCTGAATCGCATTATGTTATCCAATCTGCAGTCAACTCATATGGCATACCCACACATTACTGAGGAGGCTGTTTATCTTTGCACAGGAAGCCCTTTTCCTAAAGATATCGAACAGATTGCATACTGGCTTTTGAATGAGTCCTTTCACAAAGCTGTTTCTTGTATCCTTTCCCTTTTGCAAATTTTGTGTGATTGTCATTTTGTTTTCAATGATTTCACTTTGTGTTTCGCCTCTCTTGTGATTCAAATAACTTTTCTGATGAATTTGAAAGGATCTGCAAAAATAGAGATGGAAGCTGAGACCTAGGATGCTGTGCACTGGTATATTAACATCTATCATGCACTTAGTAACTACAGAATATATGAGTTGAGACACAAGGGTGAAGATAAGGCCGAAACTTTGTTCAGTATAGGCATTTGTTGCGTGAATGTATGCATTACCTTGAAGCAATGTGCATAGTACACTTTGAGAAGTGCCTGACACAGATTTATTCATCATTCGGGGAATTAACCTGGTGTTTATGATAAAGATCTGAATGAATGTGCACACATTAAGCACATTTCTGGATTTTCACTGTCACTTTTCAGAGGCACCTTACTGACTTTTTGATGAATTTAACTGCTCAGTTTAAGATTGACTGTGAAACATGTCCTCTTCAAGTTTTTTTCATGATTCTTTAGATAATACCACGGAAGGTAAATTGTTCTTATCTAAAATCTATACAATGGGCAGAATAGGAGTCTTTGTTTCCTAGTGAGTTCTTGGGGGCAATTGGGACCCTTTCTCTCTTTGTTTCATAGATACTCCATTTCCCTTTCTTTTTTGTTTTTCTATTTTTCACGTAAAATAGTTCCTCAATTATATCCAGACCTTTAAATGGCGAGATGTCAAGGTCAACATAAGATATGACCTATTGACTTGAACATCTTACCTGTCAATTCTATGATTGTTGATGATTAACCACCTTGATTCAGAACTGTACTTGTCTTATCTAGTCTGGCTATATCATGAGTCCATGCATACCGTTCTTTTGTTACAGCAGGCATAAAAAACATGCAAAGAAGCAAAGTCTAATCCCTCACGTGCGTCCTAGGATTTTGTAGAGAAAGAGCTATTGACCATGGTCAAGGTCCTCACTTTGCCCAAATCACTTTGATCTGAGGTCGATGAACTGAAAAGGAAATAAGTTGTATGTGAGAGGGGAAGTAAAAGCAACAGTATAGATGTTCATGGGACTATTTGTGAGGTGGAAGTAGAAATAAAAGTGCTTTGTCACTGATATAATTCGGATGAATCCATTAATCTTGTAAACAGGTTGTGTTTATCCCTTTGAAATCATTGAGCATGCAGTTGGAGAGGTAACTCGATCGTATATTTATCAGCAGAATGTTTTTTTTTTTGGTTGGAAAGAAAAGAATTTCAATAAGTTGTTTTAATGGCTAATATGAGAATCCAAGATGCAAATCGGTATTACTTGAAATTTTTTTAAGTCTCCTTCCGCTAATTTCTTTCACACTTGAAAAGCCATCACCGATCTGAAGACCAAAAAGGGGCTTGCACTAGTTGACATTGTCAGGGAGCTTCATCCGTAAGAAAGACCTGCACTCCTCTCCCCTGTTTTTCATTTTCCCATCAATAATTAGAGGAGGTTCATTTATTCATTGTTTAAGTCAGCCCTTTTTTTTCAGGTTTGTATTCAGCATCAATATGCCTTCTCCAATCCGTGTCCAGTTGATAAATGCTTTAGCTGATATCGAGTAAGTGGGAGTCATTCCCTGAGCTTTTACAGACATGGTTGGTATAGATTGAATGGACCCAGGGATGATATGATATTTTTAGGCAATAGATTGTTTGATAGAGTAAGTATTTGTATCTCTCTGTCACCTATTGATGGTCAAATGACTGGTTATTAAGCATTTATGTCAATTAAGAGCTTCTGGCGATAGTGGTTAGTATTGAGGTTTTTCTATTCAATGATTACATGGTTATTCTAATTATGTTCAGGTGGCTGGTCCTGAATATGGTCACCCTCTATCATAATTGGTTTTAAAAAGTACATTATACATGTGTTTTTTGTACCAATTCAACAGATTACAAGACACATTAGATAGGCTCATGATAGATTAAAAATCCCACTTACGTGGTCTTCAATCAAAAGGTCTTGTCCAAACTCTATGGTGGAATTTCTTACCTCCGAGGGTGAGCAGTCTGGGGATTGGAGTAGCACTACTAAAGGTTATGTACTGACTTGAAAAGGTGGTGTATGGTTAAGAAAAGGGACGGAATTTTCTGGTTTGCCAAGGATTCAATCCATCCCACATACTTTGAAGTGTTATGCTCCTCCCAGCAGTTATCATGAATCATATTTTAATGAATGGATAGATATCATGAATTGATACATTTTCACAGAGTTCATATTTATCTTATCTTTCTTTTTTTAAAAATTATTATTATTATTGTTTCAGTGTGAGCTTCTATGGAGGCTTGTATTATGAACATCATTCTACTAAGCATGCATGACAGAACCTTCTGTATTTATGTTGTTTATTTGGTGACGCCATGTCTGAAATGCAGAATTTAATCTGTAAGCCATATATACATGGTTTTGATGCTTATTTAACCAAACTGTCTAAAGAAATGAAGAGCAAACCAATTGCTTGTATTCATTAAGAGCAGTTGGATAAGCAATGCATCTGGAATGTAGATTCTTAGGCTGTGCATGGGGGAAATGAAACTGTTGCATTGAGTAAACTGCAGTTAAGAATCTCTTTGTGGTTAATAAAATGATTTAGAAATCATACATGCGAATTTATTCGTTTTTTTATTCTTTTTTCTTTTCTGAGTTTTGGTCAATTTGGTGGTTGTCTTCTGATTGTCCTGATTGCTAGCTCAACATTAGAAATCCGTTGCAGGTACAGGCTGGCATTTGGTCCAAATGAGAAGCTGCAGCTTGGAGCTATGGTTTCTGCATTTACCCACACCAGGATTGCACTTGTTGCAGCTGCAAAAGATTAGTCTTGTTCTGAGAATCCACTACGCTGGTTACAGATGGCATTTCAATGCACTTAGAATGGGGGATATGTTGCGTTCCAGTTGCTTTGAAGCATGTTATGCAGTAACTTTGATGCTGTCCATTGTGCCTTTACGACTCCCAGGTCTCTTTCAGATAGCATGGAAGCAAGTGATCATCCTGTTGTAGCCTTCGATATCCTTCATCTTCTGAAGTGGAAATTTATCATGCCAACTGAAGTGTTTATGGCTATCATGTAATATCTCTGTATTCTACTTGTGATATGCCATAGAAGGTGGTTGCTGCACTTCTAAGGGGGTACTTTGCTCATCTTGTTTTTGTATTTTGCAATTGGATTTTCACCCTCTCTGGTTGAGTGCTTCACAAATTTTTGACTTTTACCAGCTCCACACGAGAAGGCATAATTTCTCTTTGTTCTCATCTGCACGTTTGTTGTTATCAGTCCGTGCATTTTGAAAGCAATGTGAATGTTTTGAGAACAGTCAAATATATTTATTTGGAGGTGTTACTCTCTTGTTTGTGACCATGAAGAGTGGTGTGGCGGATGCCCATGTCTCTCGTGTGTGATACTTGACAAATCTGCAGAGGTTGCATGACAGATATTCTATAATAGGGCTAAACGTTTGAGTTATATGGATAGCTCACCTATGAAGAGCCACTTTGTCATGTCTGTTTCCTTGAATGTAAAGGCTTTTGCATAGTTTTGACTATGCATGCTCTCAATTATTTGGTTAGATGCTGTTCCTGGAGTATGCTTTTCTGTTTGTGTGACAAATTTGTAGAAGGATTTCCAAGTTTCAGCTTTGAAGTGCAACAGGAATTTTGTTATTATCGTTGGGTATGTTTTTTGTATTCATACTTCTCATTAGATTAATGGTGTCCAAATAATGTTATTAGAAGAAAATACAGGACTCAATTGTACAGTTAAAAAATCAGAATGGAGGACAATATTTACAATAATTAAGAAGTCACAGGTGATGCTAATTATTTGTGTCATCCACTTAATGTGATATCCTGTATGTACTTAGCTTGCCAACAAGGATTGGAGAATAGTTTTAGGACTTGGAGCAGTATGATATTGAAATCTGAGGTTAATGTGAAGGGGCTGAAGATAAGTATGCACGTGCATCTGGACAATAGTGAGTACTGTGGATAAGCATGGATGCACTAGGTGGATATAGCATTGTTGATAGATGATGAGTTGACGCAGATTCTGTAGATAGATCAAGAGTTGACAGTCGGCTCAAGAAGCTTGAGAATTGAGAACCTGATGTTAAGAGTCTGCTGAGAATCAGGTTGATGGTGAGAATAATACAGTGGGCTCAAAGTGGATGAGTAAGTACATATAAAGACTGTACACATGCAACTTATTTGGTTTTTTTTATTTGAAATGTGGTGCATATTCTTTGGTTCTCAATTTATAGGAGTAGATTGATTTAGTTTCTACGAGACATTTATATCAAAAAGGGAGAAAATCAAGAAGACCCTCAGGCGATTCTTAGAGAGAAGTAGAATAGGCAGAATCATGAGTGAGTTATGATCAAAGTGACTCCAACAGTTGAGCATTCAAAGAAAATGGTTCAAAGTGAGTTTTGAACCATTTTCTTTGAATGCTCTGATAACATAAATTATTTTAATGATGTATGTGTTGTCTTCGAGAATGGATCCTTTTTTCTACATTTTGCACAAAAATCTTGAACTAGTTTTCAAAAAGGAAGTTCAATCATTGAGATCTACTCTTCTGGATGAGCTTGAATTAATTGGAAGTACAATGAAAGATGGGCATAGCACTCGTGGAACCCCTTGAATCCCACAAAGAAGGGGTTAGACGAGTAGCAACTACTAGGATATAGAGCCTGAAGGCCCTCTAATGTAGACATTTGGAAGGGATGGCCTTAAGGCCAGGTGAGATGGCTGGTTTGAACTGGGTAGTTGGAAGACTGGTCCCCTGAAGGGTCTGGTTTGGCAGTTCACCACCCAAGTGATGATTGGTTTCCGGCCCAGCCTTGAACCCCCGCTCCCAGCCTTGAAAGGCTAAGGGTCCAACCAACTGAGTTAATGCATGCAGATGGATCTTGTAACATTTTGATTCATGATGTGTTAAATGTAAACTTCAATGACCAATGTCTCAGAAGTGTGACTCGAATTCTAGACCAATCACTAGAGGCTAAAGTGCATTTATTGGGGAATCACGTTTGATATGTTTGAAAGCGGACTCTAGAGAATTTTGTATCATTTTCACTGGCATATAATTAGGGTGGAATATTTCTTACGAGAAATGCAAGTTATCTTTTGGATTAGAATGGTTGGAATGTCGATAGATGAAAATTGTGTCAATTTTGCTTGTTTTCATGAGCATTGGTGATATAGTACTAGAGTGTTTTAACAATTTTATTGAAATGCCTTTTTTCCCCCTCCATAAATGGAAGTTCGGCAACAGCCTACTCTCCCAGTCTTTAATTAAAAAAAAAAACGATTGTACAAGAAAATTGGCTTAGTACCCATGGGACCCCCCAAATCCTACAAAGCAGGGGTTACACCGCTAGAGGGCCTTACAAAGTAAGGTTGTTCATCCTCTCGTCCTTTCATGTGGGGCCCATTTGCTCTTGATCTTGTTGTTCTCAAGGAAAAATAGTCTATGATGTTTAAAAGGGGGTTTTCTTACAATTGGAAATTCTTTTCCTTAAAGGAATATGGATTTTTCTATCGACCGTTCTTTAGGAGAAATTGGCCACACACCTCTCTTTCTAGATCTTCCAGAGGGTCTCATCTCTAATCGCATTCCACAATGATGAGGAACACCCGATTGCTTCTACCACCAAAGCTTGTTTCCAATTGATTTGTCTTTGTAGCAACACCCTTTTTTCAAGGGTCCTCCATACCAACTTTGGGCACGAGAAAAAGAGGTGTCCCAAGTCCTCATTGCCATGTAGGCACCGTTTGCACCATTGGGGGGGGGGGGCTCGTAAATTTTGTTAGCTTTTACATTGGTCCGAATTCCCTAGTGGAGAATTTGCCACATAAGTACCGACTTTTTTATTTTGATGAGGGGATGCCAAATGGATTGGAACTTAAAAGTCTGATCGCAAGCTAAATCAATCAAGGCACCACTTACTATTAAGCATGACATGGAAGTCTTGAATCTTGTTGAATTTTGGAATTTTGTCAAGGCTATCACCATTGTGCCATCTAAGGCCCTCATGGCGAGGAGGGTCTTGACCAATGAGGAGATGAGTCTTCGAGCGATCCCAAGCAGTGAATCTGCTTTGCAATAGGATCCATTCTTCGTAGTTCACTCTCACATCCGGCTCGATGTCCTCAAATCTAATCCATTGTCAAGTATCTTGGTTCCAGAGGTGTTTCCGCAAACAGAAACCTTTGTTCTATAGTTTCCTAGCTTTCTAGAGGTTCTAAGACTCACACCTCTGATGCCCTTGATAGGGAACGAGATCGAATTGTTCTGTCTTATATCAGACGCCCACCTCTAATCATCATTGATCTTGACAAATTGTTTGACCTTGTTCCAACTCTTCCATAGAGAGCATACCAAGTTCGAACCTTTAGGAGACACTGGAAAAGGGGAGAACAAAAGGGTGAGAAGGTCGAGGTCCTTCCAACCTGAGAGGCCCATAAGCTTAAGAGCACACCTGTTCTCAAAAATAAGCTTGGCCTAGGAGGCTTCACTGTTGCTCCAAGCTTTAATTAACCACTTTGCAGCTAGCTTGTTGGCCATGCCTTTGATGTCAAGAATGCCCAAACCACCTTGATCTTTATGGCTAGTGCAAGTAGCCATAAACCACCTTGATCTTTATGGCTAGTGCAAGAATGCCCAAACCACCTTGATCTTTATGGCTAGTACAAGTAGCTCATTTAATTTTGGGGATTCCCCTTTTGTTGAGGTCACCCGTCCATAAAAAGTTCTTGTAGATTTTTTCCAACTTGGCAATTTCTTGGTCCTTCGGTCTTTGACAAGAGAGAGTAAATAGTTGAAGAAATCAGGAATGTGTTGATTACCATGGTCCGCCCCGCTAGGTTGATCTGCATACCTTTCCAGTAGGTCAGCTTGTTATCAAGTTTTGAGAGTACCCAATTCCAACGTTGGTCCATCGACACATCAAATCCCATCGGAATACCTAACAGGCAGAAGATTTGACCACTCGGAATCAGCTAACAGCCTTGGTTAACAAGAAAATGGGGATGATGTCCCATAACTGCCCTAAAAGTAATTTTCGAGTGGTTTATTTTGGATCCAAAAGCCACACAAAATGTGTTTATGGATTTCTAAAAGGTATCAATGCTGGTCGTATCATTATGCACAAAGGCATTCGTGTCATTTGCAAATAGTCTTATGATCATCTCTCCTTGATTGAGAGGAAGAGAGAGGCCTTGAATATGGCCTAAACTAGCATGATGTTTCACAAGGCAGTTGAGAACATCAGCAACAATAACAAAGAGAAGAGGGGCCACGGGGCATTCTTGCCTGACAGACCGCTTTAATTTAATTGCTTGAGAAAGTTGGCCACTGATGTTTATTTGAGTTGACACATTTCCCAACAGAGTAGAGACCATCTTAGTGAATTTTTGACCAAAATTGAGGTCTTTCAGTGATTGGAGAATGAAGTCCCACTCAAGCCTATCATAGGCTTTGTCGAAGTCAATCTTAAGAAAGATAATATCTTGAGTAGACTCTTTAGCAAATTCCAGACCTTCCTAGACACCAACGATAGCTTCCAAGATGGATCTCCCCTTGATGAATCCTTTTTGATCCTCACTTACCCAATTTTGTAAGTGGTTGGCAATTCTATTCGCAATAACTTTAGCAATGATTTTGTAACCTGTTTGTAACATCATAATTGGGAGCCAATTCTCAATTATGTTTTTGTTTCCTTTTTTGTGAATAAGCTTTATAATGCCATTATTGAGACATTCATGTAGCACACCAAACGAAACCGCCTCTTGCCACACCAAACTTAGAGGCGACGTCACCACATGCCTGAAGGTTTTGAAAAACTCATTGGTGAGGCCTTCCAGACCTGGCTTTTCCCGTTAGGAAACGAATCGATAACTTCGAGAACCTCAACTTTTGTAATGGGAGCTTCAAGAAGAGGTTTCATATTTTGCAAGATGCTTGTCGTTTTAACTCTCGTGATGGTCGCCATGCAATTTTGCCTATGGGGAGATGAAATGCCTTTTTCATGAGATGTATCAGTGCTATATTGGTTTTTCCATGAACTTTTAGTTAACTAGAAGATACTTCAATTTTATTCTCTTGACTTGAAGCCTATACCTTTGGATTTATTTGCTGCCAAAATGAGGAAAGCATAGTTGTATGTCCTTAAGTTGTTACCTTTCAAAAACCTAATTAAAAAAAGAAATTTAAAATTTATTTAAACATTTTATTTACTTGATTAAAATTTTGTTAATGAGTAAGTACACATAGACAATGAAAGTGATAATTCAATTAAGCATGATGAAATAGACCAATGCAGACAGTAATTGGTTAAGAGATAACTTGAATTGAATTGATTGAATGTCTAAGGAAGCTAGAAAACTTGAACTTATATTGTGAAACAAGTGGGTTGAAATTTGAGATGGTGGCAATCAATTTGATGTGATTGATAACAAGTTTGAGCAACACAAGTCAATAATTAAATTTTGAAATGGTAAGGTAATACTTTGAATGTCACATTATACGAAATTTGGTTTGACGTAAATGAAAAGTTGTTAATCAAAATAAAAGTAAAAAAAAAAAAGAACTTTGAGATTATAAAAACTGATGCTGATTTTTTGGATTTTGGATGTTCAAATAATCAACTTGAAGGAATCAGGCATAACAGAGTAACATGAGTACTAAAAATCTAGATATAAAGTAGTGTTTTGAGTAAATCTGAAAAGTAATGCTTGCTTTTAATGAATTGTACAATTCACTTATTGTGATGTATCAAAGGTTTGAGCCTTTCAATCAAGGTCTAAAATATGAACCAACATCCAACATGTAATGAGATTATTGTAACTAAATCAATTTGAAATCTAAGATAATTGTAGCTAAATCAAATTGAAATTTGAGCCTAACACGAGGAGTTGCGAGTGGATGTTCATGCATGATTGAATGATAGTGTGTAATGTGGGTGAGCATGTGCCAAACAAATATAACACATATGTCGATGACAAGCTAAATTAAATCACTTAGGGAGATGAAGAGATGAGCGATACCAAGTTGGGAACATTGAGGTGTGGCAACTTGATCTTGAGAATTGGGGATTTTGTTGAGGTGAGATATATATGACAGATAGATAAATAAAGTGATCAATGTGTACACTTAGACGTGTGAATGCTTGCTTTCTTTAGAAGTTGGTGCATCTATTTTTGGTAGCTTTGTTCTCCAAATGTAGATTGATTTAGCTTTTAGGATACACCTAGAAAATTAGGAGACTAATATCAATGAAACTTTATATGCATTATGGGACAATTGGCCCAACTACTAGAATTATGTGTTTGATTGACTCTTTCTTTGCTCATTAGGGGAAAAAAATAAGATATGGATCAATTTTATTTGATGGGCTAGACACTATGCTAAGTGTAGCTCTTTTATGGTTGTATTTGGGTATGTTATTCCATTAAACTAATCTTGTAAAAGATAGTTACTAGGTTCTAAGTTTTTTTATGGTTGTGTTTAGGTATGATATCTAATGGCAAAAGGCTTGGAACATGTTAATCTTATTTTTTATAAGAGAATCCTTGTGTTCTTTTATAATAAGATTCCCTTAGGTATAAAAGATTTCCATTGGAAATCAGTGCCAATTGAGTTGTAAACTTTGGAATATTTCAAATATGGGTTCAAGAATAAGGTAATTGTCTTCGGTGTTGGAGGATGGAATAGGCTTGTAGTATCATTTGCATCAAATTTTGTGTTGGATAATGTTGTCACTTTTTTGTGTTGCAAATTTGATGAGGTTTTCATCACAAGTGAACATTGTGGGGGTTTTGTCGCATTTACCATTTCGTTCAGGATAAATAAAAAAAAACATTTTTTGATCATCTTCAACTAGAACAATGCTAAGTGTATTGGCCATTAAAATGCTCATAAATGTATTTGAGAGATTAATACTCATGTAAGAGGATTTAATGATAAATGTATAGGTTGAGTTGAGTAGGGTTGTTGATTATGGAATTCTTCACCTAGGTTCAATTGACACAATGATTGTTTCCCATAGTTTAGTCAATTTCTATTATCATTGATAAATGTTCTTCTAGAGGGCTTAGGTTTGATCCATGCTCAAACTATATCTACTCTACTTTTTATTTATAGTTTTTTTGGCAATTTTAGTCATGTTTGAAATTCCACATCTCAAACGCATTTGGAAGGGTGGAATAATTGCATTTGTTTATCTACAATTGTTGAATATTCTAACATATGTTGTCTGTTCAAAATAATTCTTCATACTTACAAAGGATCTCGTATTGTAGACAAATTTTCATGTGTTCTTCTTGCAAACATGGTGGCAAAAAGTTATTTGCACATTTTCTAGGTTTGTGTTATATATGGACACCTATTCCACAAGATTCCATTGTTTAAAATAGAGATGTGCGATGAAATTAAGACACAATGGCAATTTGATTATTATGGCAAGAAATGAACAAATGATCAAATCAAAGGTTATAAGGTTGTGAAAGTGAAATGTACGCTTCATTTAAGAAGGAAATTTGTTCGATTTCAAAATGGTCCCATTAGCTCCACCAGCCTGCTAAGCCCTTCCATGGCAGCTTGGTAACATTAAAGGCCTTTGTTTGCCGCATGACCATAGTCAGATCACCATGAGACTTTTTGCCGATGATATGAACGCGTTTGTTCACAATGATAGTACCAGCCTGGAGACGTTCTGGAATTGTCTTGCTACCTTTTGTGAAGCCTCTGGATCCAAAATCAACCACTCTAAGACCGCCTTTAGAGCTATTGGTGGGTCACAGCCCGACCTTCTCATTGATCATGGCTGTCAAATCATTCCGCAGGGCCAAATTTTTCGGCTTCTTGGGATTCCCTTGGGGTTTGGCGTCTCTATGGAACAGCGGTGGAATTGGGTGCTTGCCAAACTCGAAAACAAGCTAAACTATTGGAGAGGTATGCAAATCAATCTTGCTGGTCGTGCTATGGTTATCAACACGTTCCTCTTATCATCTACCATTTATTTCCTTTCTTGTTGGAGACCGAAAGAGCAAGATCTGTCCAAACTGGATAGTATTTGTAGAAACTTCATTTGGACGGGCGACCACAATAGGAGGGGGGTGCCTAAAATCAAATGGTCCATCTGCACCAGCCATAGAGATAGTGGGGGACTTGGTATCTTGGATATCGGGTGCATGGCTAACAAACTGTCGGCCAAATGGATGATTAAGGCTTGGTGCAATGGGGAGGCCTCGTGGGCCAAGTTGATCTTCAGAAACAAGAACGAGTTGGCGCTCATGGGTTTCCCAAATTGGAAGAATCTTGACATCTTGACCTTGCTGTTTTCCCCGATCCCCGTCTTCCCGAAAGGCTCTAATCTCGTGTGCTCCCTATGGAAGAGTTGGAATAAAGTCAAAAGCTTCACAAGAATTAGTGAAGACTGGAAGTGGGCTGCTGATATCAGACAAAACGACTCTATCTGGTTTCCCATCCATGGCATCGAGAGTGTGGAATCTCGCAACATCCAAAATGCCAAGAAGTTATGGAACAAAGGCTTCAAAAAATGGAAACATCTCTGGAAACAAGACACCAACCGCTGGATCAACTTCGAGGATATTGACCCTTGCATCAACATTTCGCATGAAGAATGGGACACTTTGCAAAGCAGATGTCTCGCCTGGGACCGACACAAAGTTCGCCTTCTCATGGGACACGACATGTCGAGCACGCTTGGTCTCAAATGGCACAATGGGAATAGCCTATCAAAAATCCCGAACATCAAAGAAACGATCGACTATCAAGTTAACCTCAACAAGAAGTGGTGCCTGTCATGGACGCGGCTTCGATGGGACATGAAGTTCATGGCTATCTGGCACCCCCTCATAGAAATCAAAAAGTCCGTCTTCTTATGGCAAATTCTTCATCATGGAATCTGGACCAACCTTAAGGCTAGCAAATTTTGTGGGATCCCTCCCTGGTGCAAATCTGTTACCGGTCTATCGAAGATGTTTCACACATCTTCTTTACCTGCCCCAACTCCAACAAACTCTGGCAGATGGTTAGAAAGAGAATTAGACTTCAAAAACGTCTCAGTTGGCAGCAAGCCCTGCTGGGAGAAGCGATCGGCTGCTCAGCGGCTCTCTGGAATGCCATCAGAGGGGAGGTCCTATGGAAAATCTGGCGGGAAAGATGTGCTTTCAACTTCGGTGACTCCCCCAAAGAGCGGTCAATTGAGAAATCGTTGTTCCTCCTTGGCAAAAGGATTGTCAACTATAAGAAATCCCCCCCCCCCTTCAAGCATCATCAAGTACTCCTTTTGATCAATAACAAGCTTAAACCCAAGTGGGCCCCACATGAGGGTGATGAGAGGGTGATTAACCTTCTTTGTAATGTCATCTAAGCTCTGTAAAAGCTTCCCCTGCTTTGTGGGATTTGGGGGGTCCCGTGGGCACTAGTCCCCTTCTTTTGTACTTTTCTTTATTTAATTCAAGTCCGGGAGAGTAGGCTAATGCCGAACTTCCTTTATATTAAAAAAAAAAAATGGTCTCATTAGTACTAATTGATAGATTGATAACTTTATCAATGCTTAGGTAGTGTCGAACCCTTAGAGACTTGTTTTCTGGTGTGCTTAATCTTCAAATTATCCTCAAGTAAAAATGCATTTTAAGAAATTCGAATGTTTTTGTAATTTTATAGAGAATGTAAAAACCTTTTGATATCATTCAAAAGGTATCCTAGGAAATTGTGTTTTGTTCCATCCAAATGATGCTATCAGTATCCTCGGAAATTGTGTTTTGTTCCATCCAATTGCCTATGTAGCGAAATGCATTTTCCACAAATGATGCATGGCATCTTTTGGCGCTTTAATAACTCAACTTTTATATAGAGTAAGCACATACCTTAGAAAGTAAGTATTGAAATGCAAAAAGTAAGGTAAATAATCTTTGTTTACACTGTAATAATTTCAAATAAAGAGTGGTTAATGATTAGATAAAACATGATCTCATCTTTGGAATCAAGGATTTAAATTATATAGATATTAGCTATTCATGGTCCTAGAATTGTCATGCATCATTGTATCTCCACATAAGGCAAAACTCTAAAGAATGTTAACTTGGATGAAATATGTTATGCATGTACAACATGTTCAATTAGTGTTCATGATTCCTTTGGCATCAAGATATGCCATTTTCTTCCATTAAACATCAAACACGGTGTTGGTTGAGAATATAGCTTTTTGTTTTGTGATAGGATACACCATGCCTCTATAGCCATGTGATTCATTAGGTGAGAACATAGTGTAAAGGAGTGTTGGAGTTTGAGGCTTGTAGAAACACACAAACAAAACAAGGAAGAAGAAGAATCTTGGAGCACAATAAAATATTTAATGTATTACCATGTGAATGTACAAAACATAAGTGACCCATTAGGGTTATAGAAATATATACAAGGGGGGGAGGGACCTTATAAAGAAGGAAAAATGTGCCTTGCTAGTCGTAAGTGTTATTAGACACATCTCTATCAAAATATATCAACAAATCCCCCCCATAAATGATGCAATAAACAAGGGACTGCCATTCATGTATAAAGAAGTGCCAAGCTATGTGGAAAGAGATCAATCCATAAAAGGATGTAAGCCCAAGCTTTGTGAGAAATTTCAAACGTCTCCCTAGGCAGAGCCTTTGTGAAAAGGTCTGCAACATTATCATGTGTGGGCAGATAAGCCAAACTGTTATCTCCAACAGACAACCTCTCCATGACATAATGATAATGCATCTCAATGTGCTTTGTGCGAGCATGGAACACAAGGTTCCTCACGAACTCCAAATGTGCTTTGATTATTAGTGAAGATGGTATTGGAGGAAGAATGAACAACACCTAAGTCATCCAAAAGGAGTTTGAGCCACACATACTCAACAATCGCTATGAAAGCTTCCCTATACTCAGCCTCACAACTAGAACTAGCCATAGTAGGTTGCTTCTTGCTCAACCAAGATATGCTTAGTTACCAAGCATGAAACAAAAACCATTACTAGGTACAAAAGCGTCATAGCAACAAGCCGATTCTAAGTCAAAAAAATCATGTAAATGTGGTCGTAATGATTCCCCCTTGGGATAAATCATCCAAGTAGGCGGGTACCACTCAAGTAGCGAAAGATACACTTAACAACCTACAAATGCTTGACACATGGGCAATGCATAAACCTGTTTATCTTAGAGATATCAAACTAAATTTTAGGCCACATTATTCACAAGTAAATCAAGCACTTGTTGATAGAGAACAACATCAAATGCAAATGCCCCAAATTTGACGTCTCAAAAGAGGCATGTAAATTGGTCTCAAATTCAACAATATGCTTCTCATTAGGACTAGTGAGCAACATATCATCAACATATACGACAATGATCTAAAGTACGTCATCTACAACTTAACATATAAGGTGCTCTTAGTTGGAGTGTTCTCAAAACCACGTGCAATCAAGTAGGCATGTATCTTTTCATACCAAGCACCTGGTGGTTGTTGAGAATTCCATGCTCCACCCTTTTGTCCAAACTCGCTTTCATTATCATGCAAGGTCATTTATCCCACATGCAAGGAAATTCGCCTTCAACTCCATATAAGGAGGGCCTCACTCATTCCCCTTAAACTATTCACTCAAGCTCTTGGTAAGGGTGCCTTCATTCTCCTCATGGAGTCATGATGGTCATAGAGCATTGTATGTAAGTCATTTCTATTTTAATTTATTCATCATGTTTTTATATCTTTTGTTCCTTCCTCCATAGTTAGATTATTTTGTGATTGATTGTAGTATAAGAGTAATTTGTTCAATTTCAACATGGAATCAGAGCATAGGTTAAGCATATGTTTATGATTTTTTTTTCTTTTCTTTTGTCATCCATGTGAGATTAGGTATTTTTCTCTTACCCTCCATACCCTCTACCATATCTGGCATTGTGAAATGTTCTTCCATCCTTACAATAAAAGGGTTTTTTAGCACTACACATTGCAGTGCTTTTGGGCACTTGGGATCCATGGACAGTTCATAAGGTTCTTGCAAAGAGTATGCTATGGCAATATATTGATCTATATTGATCAATGCTGTAGATTTCAGGAAAATCTCTATAGAACAACCTAGTCAGCGTCCAAGTCTTTCACTCTTTTTGTATCCGTCCACATCAAAGAATATAGCTCCTCGATTTGTTTTTTTTTCCCGGTGCATTGCACTCTCAACAGCAACAGCAGAGGGGCAGCTATGGAGACCTTATGCTCTCTTCTTGGTAACTCCACTTCTGCAATTCTTACCTCTTCAAGCGGAACCCTGCTCAACTCTTGAAAAATGACATAGTCGCTGATGGTATCTGAGGCCTTCACCTCCATTTTTTCAAAACCTCTTGGAAAATGACAGAGGCAGCGTCTATGGTCTACTCTCAGAGCTGAAAGAGACAGAGAGTTCTGTCATACTATCAAGGATCCTCACCATCGTCAGCCCTCGGTGAAAGAGCCCCAAATATATTTGCTCTTTGAACAATAGCTATAAGAAGAGTTCTTCTTGAAGTAACACATGTTGCTAAAGGCAGGTGTAATGCCATCCTCGAGAAATGTACGTTGAAGCTCCTTCTGAAACAACAATGCACGTGGAGTAGGCCGTGAAGAGCAATCAGTTGCAGCCGTGGCTCTATAGTCTGTGCTCAATAAAAGGGACACACCACATTCTTCGTCAAAACAGTGTACGAATTAGAGAGACTGTAGGAAGAGAGAGTGAGTTCGCACAGTATGGGAGAGGTTATGGACTACAATGCTTCCTGATAGCAGCAGCATCAATATCATCATTGATGAAGATCGGAGTGAGCACACTCGCTAGAGAGAAAACATTGCCTTCTCTGTGGTTCTACGAGTAAAAGAGATCTTTTCTTCATCGCCCAACAGTTTAAATGTGATCTTTTGTGAGTCTACGTAGTCCATTGCACTAAACCATATCAAATCGACTGATTAGCGCGAACATTAGGGGGCTTCATATTCGGCTAGGTGCTTTGCGTGCATCCCGTGGAGGTTCAAGGCTCTCATTGGGCGACTAACCCTTTTCTTTTTAAAGAGTACAATGAATTGGAAAGACACACACACCCGACCTCGTAAGGTAGAGGCACCCATATTGGGGAACTCATGAACACCCATCTTGGGAAACTCATGGATATTTTCATCCAGAATTTGAACTTAGGACTTCCTCCTAGAGATTCAAAGCATCAACCGCTAGGCTATGCAGGCTTGGACAACGACTAACCAATTGCTTGCCTCTCGAAAGATAGGAAGTTTGATTACATAACCAACGATGAAAATGAATTGGTAGTTTGGTTGCTGTGAATCGTTGTAGAAAAATAGGTGGCTCCATCTGATATGACAAAACTTACCTTCAATACATATTCCTCGTCGCCTTAATTGAACAGATCTACAATTGGCAGATCCAGACAGCTGTATAAACGCTTTTGCAAGCAATGCTATCATAAAGAAAATCAATGATCTGCTGGTCTTCCTACTCTTGAACATATTTTTCCCACATGTGCAATGGGGTTGATTTCAACACTTCCAATTAGAGATAAAGGAATCTCATGCCATTTGTTCTGAAACAAAAGAATTAATAGGAAAGAAGAACACAAGATCATTAATCCCACATGCAAGGAATTTTTCCCTCAACTCCATATAAGGAGGCTTCACTTCACTCCCTATAAGCTATTCACTCAAGCTCTTGGCAAAAGTGCCTTCATTCTCCTCATGGAGCCCCAATGCTCATAGAGCATTGCATGTAAGTCATTTCCATTTTGATTTGTTCATCATATTTTTTATATTTTTTGTTCCTTCCTCCATAGTTAGATTACTTTGTGATTGATTGTAGTATAGGAGTAGTCTTTTCAATTTCAACAGTCCTTGCTTCAAATCATATAATGAACTTTTCAACCTTTACACTTTGTTTTCATGCCATTATTGCACAAAACCATGAGGCTAAAAACTTCTTCATGTAAGTCACCATTAAAAAATGCAATTATAATGTCCAACTGATGCACATTCAAATCATGATGAGCCGCAAGTTCTCAAATGCTACAAATGGTGGTCATTCAACATGTGGAGCAAAGGTCTCATCAAAATCAATGCCTCTCTCTTGAGCATAACCTTTGGCAAAAAGCCTTGCCTTATACCTATCAACTATTCCATCAGGCTCACGTTTCAGCTTGTATACCCATTTAGTTCCAATAGCCTTTTTTCCTAGAGGCAAATCACATAAAGACCATTCTTCATAATAGCATCATATTTTAGTTGCATGGCGATCATCCAATTTTTTGAATTTTATGCTTTATCAAAAGAAACAGGATCATTCTCATCACAAGGACGAGAGACAACCATTGCATAGCAATCTGATGCAAAAAGAAGCACTATGAGAGCTTGAATGAGTACAATATGTCAATGGTGCATCTAATTTGCTATCTCTCAAGGTCTACACCAACCATTTAGGCATAGTTTTCCCCTCCTCTATGTCAGCCCTCTCATAAAAAAGTGTGACATGTAAATCTGCATAAAAAATGGAATGATGTGCATCATTATTTGAAAGTTGTAAAGACTCAGAATTTTGCCTCATTTGGACCAACACCTGATGGATGAATTGGTATTTGTCATACACATCTTTAGAACTAAATTATTTCTCCTTGGTACATGAAAGTGATGGTTGAATTGCATCTTCCACAAAAGCAGCATCACTTTTAACCAAAATGGATATATTCTGTGGATGATATAGACAATAGCCTTTGCTTTCAGAACTTTACCCAACAAAAATACATTTCAATGCTTTATCATCTATATTTTGTTTTTTTTTATAGGTATTAATGCATATTCGAGACAACCAAAGACATGCATATGAGCAAGAGATGCCTTACGACCATTGCAAGACTTGCTTGGAGTGATCGATTGTAGTGTTTTGATGGAATACTTGTTAAGTACATATGCTCCACACATGTCATTATGGCACAATGGAAGCACCACCGTGGTGAAGATCCACCTCATAAATATCAATATGTGGAGATGTGAGGATGATATGATGATCATGGGTGATAGGAGTGTAGAAGTGAGTGAGTGAGAAACACTATGAGATGCACACACATACACACACATGCACACACAAGGCAAGACAAAGAGTGGAAAAATGGAATCCTCCATTCATAAATTCTAGATACAAGAAAGCTCTCACAATTCTCACATCTCATTCAAGCTAACCTCTAAAAATGAGCTCTCTAATCTTTTGACTAGCTTTTGGCCTGCTTTAGAGCTAGTGTCCAACCTAGTTAAAAAATAGGCTCCTAAGTTAGTTTGCGAGCTCAAACAAGCTCCAAAAATTATGAAAATTGGAACATAGGCTCTACTAGTAATCTTTAATCTCAAGGAGTCCTTGGATTGCTCAAAATGGAGTTATAAACATAAAAAAATAGTATTTACAATGGTGTGTAGTGATAAAAATCATTTTTTACAAATGTACAGTTTTAATTTTTTGTTGATTCCTTATTTACACATGTTCTCCTCTAACTCCCTTGCCTACTTAGGCCTATGTCCAAGCCTAGGCCTTCTCTTTGGCTTTCTTCCCTCAAGCTTCCTTGTCTGCTCAAGATTGCTTGGCCTCTTTTGATAGTAACAACATTGTGTAGGGTGTTGAAAAACATCCTATCACACCTGCAACTGTTACAACTACAGGTAGTGAAGCTGATGCAGAAGGTGTCGAAGATGATGATATTCTGCATATTCCTGTTCATGTTGCGGTTTCTGCTGCACCTACTATAGAGCAAATTCGTTGGGATGGGAGAGATGCCTAGACACATGCATTGATAGCTTTGTCTGTCAAACGTGCCATTATTCCTCACATACGCTCTTGTAGAATAGCTAAGGATGCTTGGGATACACTTACCACATTGTACCAAGCTAGGAATGAGGCTCGTGTTGCTTACCTCCAAAAACAGTTGGAGAGTAAGCAAATGAATGAAGGTGATTCTATGGACAATTTTCTAACAAAGATCAAAGACTTGAAGGAACAGTTGATTTTTGCTAATGAAGTTATACCAGATAGCTCACTTGTGCAAACCGTTCTAAATGGTCCTCCTGATTCATATCAGAGTTTTGCTTCTACTCTTCGGTTGATGATGAAAAGCAATCCAAATGCCTTGTCATTTGAGGAGTTCATCTCTGTTTTGTTGCAGGAAGATCAATCGAGGCAGAACAGGTCCATTATGGGTGTTGTAGATCAAGCTTTCCTGGCTAGTCAAAAGGGCAAAGGAAAATGCAGCTCTTCAACGAGTAAGCAAAAATCTGCTAATTCTGCACATTCAAAGAAGGAAGACAAAGATGACTAGAAATCAGAAAAGCAAAAATTGTTTTGTAAGTACTATAAAGGAAATGATCATATCATAAAGAATTGTCCTAAACTCGTTGCAAAAAAGGCAAAGAAAAAAGAGCCTGGAATGGTTGTTGTAGAGGCCTCTACTCCAAAAACAGAGTCTGCTAACCTTATGCAGGATGAAGAATGGGCATTTACTATTGTTTGCAGTTTTCACCCATCTTCTCATGAGCAGGGCATGTCTGCAGTAGACTCAGATGTTTGGTACTTTGATAGTGGGGTGACCAAACATATTACCTCGCAGCGTAGTTTCTTCTCTTCACTCGAGCCTGCCCCTATAGGGAATACTGTCACATGTGCCAACAACTCCTCTTATCCTATCATGGGAGTTGGTAAGATCATTCTGACTACGGCTGATGGTAGTTCTTTCACTTTGTCAGATGCTTTATTTGTGCCAGGGATCAAGAAGAATCTGTTATCAGTTTCTGCATTAGCCAAGATTGGCTTGGTTGTGAAATTTGTTGATGATAGATGTACACTTCATGATCTGTCAAATGGCGATGTTATTATTGCTTCTTGCATTTTATGTCATGGGCTATATAAGCTCATAGACTATGAAAAATCGGTGAATGATTTGGCATGTGTAGTACATGATTCTAAGGCTATGTCAGATGCAAAGCTTTGGCATGCATGATTTGGTCCTCTGAACTTTACTAGTTTGCTACACCTGTAGAAATCTGAAATGGTGTCTTCTTTGCCCAAACTTGAGGCACCCTGTAAACATGTATATGAAGGCTGTATTTTGGGCAAAATGTAGCGTTCCTCATTTAGAAAAGATGATTCAGTTCGGGCTACTCAGAAATTGCACCTTGTTCATAGCGATGTGTAAGGGCCTATGCAAACACCGTCCTTTGGAAATTATCTTTACTTTGTGACTTTCATTGATGATTTTTCCAGGCATGCATGGGTATATCCACTTAAAGCAAAGTCCGAAGTGTTTATGTGCTTCAAACAGTTTCTGGTTTTGGCCGAAAATATGTCAGCATTTGAGAGATCATGGACTGTACACCTGTCATCAACGAATTTCACAACCAAGCCAATCTTGGCTAATGCAGAAACTGATAACAGGTTCTTTTTTATCCCTGGCACAAATAAAGCATCTGACAAAGTGAAAGAACTACCATCAGCAGTAGTCAGAATGATCTTATCAACTCCCATAACAAGATAAGAGGAGTTATTGGCGCATGTGACAGTATTCCCTGTAGGGGCAGGCTCGAGTGAAGAGAAGAAACTGTGCTGCGAGGTAATATGTTTGGTCGCCCCACTGTCAAAGTACCAAACATCTGAGTCTACTACAGACATGCACTGATCATGAGAAGATGGGTCAAAACTGCAGATAGTAGTAAACGCCCATTCTTCTTCCTGCACAAGATTTGCTGACTCTGTTTTTGGTGTAGAGGCCTTTGCAACAACCATTCTAGCCTCTTTCTTCTTTGCCTCTTTAGCAGCCAGTTTTGGACAGTTCTTTATAATATGTTCATTTCCTTTACAGTACTTGCAGAACAATTTCTGCTTTTCTGATTTCTTCTCATCTTTATCCTGGCTCTTCGATTGTGCAGCATTTGTAGATTTCTGCTTACTAGTAGAAGAGCTCCATTTTCCTTTGCCCTTCTGACTAGCCAGGAAAGCTTGATCTGCAACACGCATAATGGACCTATTCTGCCTGGACTGATCTTCCTGCAACAGAACAGAGACTAATTCCTCAAATGACAAGGCATTCGGATTGCCTTTCATCATCAACCAAAGAGTAGAGGCAAAACTCTGATATGAATCAGGAAGACCATTCAGAACGGTCTGCACAAGTGAGCTATCTGGTATAACCTCATCAACAGAAATCAATTGTTCCTTCAGGTCTTTGATCTTTGTAAGAAAACTGTCCATAGAATCACCTTCATTCATGTGCTCACTCTCCAACTGTTTTTGGAGGTAAGCAACACGAGCCTCATTCCTAGCCTGGTACAAAGTGGTAAGTGTATCCCAAGCATCCTTTGCTGTTCTACAAGAGCGAATGTGAGGAATAATGGCACGTTTGACAGACAAAGCTATCAATGCATGTGCTTGGGCATCTCTGCCATCCCAACGAATCTGCTCTGCAGTAGGTGCAACAGAAACAGTAGCACGAACAGGAGTCTGTGGAATATCATCTTCGACACCATCTTCATCAGCTCCAGCACCTCCAGCACCTGTATTTGTAGTACCTGTAGTCGCAGGTGTAACAAGACGTCTTTCAACACCCTGCACAATGTTCCACAGTCCTTTTGCAACCAGTACATGTCGCATCATATAAGCCCATAATGGGTAGTTGGTACCATCCAACTTATCCTCAACAGCCAACATACGGAATACATCACTGCTTTCAGCCATGGCCGGTGACTAAAATACCTTGATGCAGAAAATTGACTGTATCTCAAAAAGTTGAACGGAACTGCCCAGACGAGTTCTGCTAGACCTGTAGCAGACTTTGAGACGCTTAAACTGGCGAACAGAAACTGGTATATACCTTTGGCAAAAAGGACGAAATAGCCTGCACAAGCGCTACGATAGTGTGTTCGAAGGTCAAAACGAGCTCAGATCGCAATTTTGGCACCACACAACGAAGCTGTTTTGATCTCGGAAACACCCTGAGTATGCTCCAAATTTCGTGCGAATCTGAGACTGCAAACGGAGGAGTGTCGACGGCGCCCTAGAAGAAGCGACGACCTGCTCTGATACCAATTGTTGGAGATAGACGTCTGCAGAAGCACGCGAACAGCACAAGGAAGAAGAAGAAGCTTGGAGCACAAACACACAGTACTGAATGTATTACTAGAGAATGTACAAAGATTAGTAGCCCATTAGGGCAATAGGCGTATATACAAGCCGGGGGAAAAAAACCTCCTAAAGAGGGAAAAAAGTGCCCCAGCGGTCCTAGAGTGTTCACACACATCACTACCTAAATATATCAACACACATGGCATGTCCAACATTACCTTGTACCCTCAATGTGAAGAGCCTTCCTTCTTTCTTTCCTGTAACAATTTTCTTATACCCTTGGCTAGGGTATTCAACATTAGCTCCATCGTTAGTGAACCTCACCTCATATCCTTTTTCCACAATTTGTCATACACTAATCAAATTCTTTGGAATTGTAGGAACATACAAAACCTTACTCAAGAGAGTACTTTCATCTTTGGCTTTAACTGATCCAGTTGAGTTCACTTTGTGCTTTGTATTGTCACTTGTCTGAACTGTATGATTGATTGTCTTATGATCCAAATCAGTCATCAAAGCAACGTTTCCACTCCGGTGATTGCTACACCCTGAGTCAATATAAAATACCCTCAAGTCTTTATTCATCATCTTTACTGATAGTTAGAGTGGATTGGCTATTGGGAGGAACCCTGTATTCCATGCTTGCACTAAGCACATTGAGGTGCATTATCATTATGTCAGGGAGAGGTTCTCTGCTGGAGAGATCAGCATATGTGCCCATGCAGGAGAACATTGTAGACCTTCTCATGAAGGCTCTACCTAGGGAGAATTTTGAAGCTTTCCACAAAGCTTTGGGCTTACCTCCTTTTGTGGTTTGATTCCACATAGCTTGGCACTTCCTTATACAAGAGTATGAGCTCCTTGTTCACCGCATCAATCTCAGGGGGGATTTGTTGATATATTTAGGTAGTGATGTGCATGAACACACTAAGATTGTCGAGGCACTTTTTTCCCTCTTTAGGACGTTTTTTTACCACGGCCTGTATATACACCTATTTCCCTAACGGGTTACTTATCTTTGTACATTCTAGTGGTAATACATTCAGTATTGTGTGTTGTGCTTCAAGCTTCTTCTTCTTCCTTGTGTTGTTTGCATGCTTCCGTAGACCTCAAACTCCAATAGTTACTTCAACTTTTTTGGTCTTTTATTTATCATATGCTTCTCTTGTGATGGCCTTTCTCTTAGGCATTTGTACCAAAATTTTCCGATCTTCAACTTCATATTTCTTGAAATTTTTTGATACTTCGGAAAATGATTTCCCCTCTGCTTGTTTCATTGCTTTTGTTTTCTTTCTCTTTTAACAACATTCACTTACCACCCTTGAATTTATAGCTTTAATGCTTGTGAGAGGTTCTTCTTCTTTTTGGGTAAATACTCCTACATTTTCTAGATAGTGCTCCTCTTAATCAAAGCAACTATCCATCATAATGGACTCTATATCATTGCCATACTCTTCTTCTTCTATGGCCTCATTAGATTCACACTCTTCTAGCAAGGGTTCACACATGAACAAAGAGATATCATAACCCTCCTCATCACAATGAGCCAACCATTGTTCTTCATTGACCGTGATGTCAATGGTGGCTAAGATTTCTCCCCAACCATGAGGCTCGAATTCCTCATCTAGAAAGATCATTGGTGAGGAAACTAGGTCTCTAACCACTCTAGATCCTTGAGAAGTTTCTTCTTCTCTCGCTTTTAGGAATCTTTCCTCTTCCTCTGTGAGCTAGAACATCCACAAGTGAGTATCTTCATGTATCCAAGATGGATCAGAAGAACTTATAGAATGCACAGAGATTGAATCTTCTTGCACCTTGTGGATAGGATTCCATTAAAGGGGTGGTACATCTCTGAAGTATAATCCTTCATATTGACCTTGGTCGTTGTGTACCTAAGTACCGACTTAGGGACTTATGGAGAAAGAGACTATACCTCAATCCCCCTCAAGTGCATATAGTAGGAACTCACGCTTTAATTATCAATCCAAGGAGTATCAAGACCTAGCTGAGTGTATGAAGACATGCATTCAAATAATGGTCAGTGTAAATGAAGTTTCACAAGGTACAAATAAGTATAAATCCATCACATTCTAGTTTTCAAGGTCAGCTATGGTGTCGTGACACTTGGAACAGTAGTCAACAGTAAATCAAGCTTTTCTCTCAGCTCCGAACTCCAAATATAGTGAATAGCGGATTCATTGTGAAGCTCTCAAGAAGACACATCCAATGCTTGTTTTTGACACTTTTGCTTCAAGTTCTGAGCAAAATACTGAGTCGTGAGATTGATCTTCCTACACTTCAACACTTCCTGCACTTCACACACACCTTACCAATAGCAAGCAAGCACTTCCATCGATAGACAACACTTCTAAGTACTCTTTCCAAGGATCACACATGCATGCAAGCTCACCAGGAAGAAGATACAGAGAGGAGAAGACACAAATTCGAATTTTTGTGCTCTTGATTCTCACAATGGCAAAAAGTCCCTACAAAGAGTCACAAACTGACTTATATACAAGTGCCCTAAAAGTGGTCCTTTCACACAAGAGGTCAGCACTTTATTACTAATTTACAAAGGTAAAGATACAAATCTCTAGGAGTATGCATCTAGAGAACTCCTCTAGTGCATTTACATCAGAAAATTATTACAAAATGACTATAATACAAAAATTAAGTGTCCAAATCGGAAAAGTTTTGGGGCCCTTCTTTTTCTCTGCATCTTTGCTCTTCTTTCCTCTACAACACTCTCCCCCTCTTTGTCTCTGTCATCCCTTGACACGCTTTGCTTTGTTTTTTATTCTATGCCTGTAGTTGCTCCAGTTCCTTATTAACTGATAGATCTTTTATAGTGGACCACTACCAGCTCTTGTGGAAGTCGTAATGATATAGTTTTACCAGTGGTCAAGGAACAGATCATAACTCGGGACCTTTTGCATTGGTCTTGGCATCTTTTCTTCCTTTTCACCATTCACAACCCGTGAGATGGACTACCTGAGATTTGTAGTCTAGTTCACCAATAACCTCTTTAAATATGGGTTGGCATGCAACCAGTGGAAGGTATGAAGGTGTGGATCTTCAGCCTTCGATCTGGACCTTTCGAAGATCAAGAGGTTGAAGCACCTTCCTAGGGCTCTGGATCTGCTTGATATCTTCTTGCACTTCTTCATGGATACTTGTTGGCCTTGATCCATCGTTGCCGCTTGCATACCTTCCCCTGTCTTATGCCCCTGCGGGGCTCTGTGCAGAGATGGGTGTTGCATGCCCCTGTGGGGCTTCCAGCAGAGATATATCTTCATATATAATACCTTTAGTGAAGCTTCTTTCTTGGTCTTCTTCTCCTTTTCTTTTTGTTGGAATCTCCTTCAACACTATCCCCTCTTGAACTCTATCGTCCCCAACAGGCTTTGGAATGTGGTGGGAGTACGTCCTGCAAACCTTTTGCTCTATTTCATTAAGCAGGTTGGCTTCAGGTATCATGAGTTGCTTCCATTGTTGAGCTTTTACACCATCATATGGTGGCTGTCAACATTGACATTTAACCATGTTGTAGGTATGCTTGGTTCCTCTCTGGTGGTAACATCTTTCCCTTGTGCCACATGCAGTGTAGTGTTGTGGGGCTGTCTAATATGAAGTTGTATCTTTGGCCAGCCTCCTTGATTACTGTCTTGCCTTGTGGCATATCATACGGGATTTCAATCACTAACTTTTCCATATTTTGTTGTAAAAGTTCTTCTTTTTCTGTGCTTGTTTGTATTTCTTCCTTTATTGGTGGCACTATGTATTTATGTGTGATTGAAGATTCCTGAATACTGATCCGAGATTGTTCATTCAATTGAATAAAATATATTTGTTTAGATGATACTTCCTGGTTCTATGCTTGTGATTGTTGATTATCAGGGGTGGTTTCCACTTGGTGAATCTCCATCCATTCCTCATTGTTCGTTTTTGTTCTTATATCTATGTCCAAGGTGTCCTTCCCACGACTAGATTCCTCATTAGAGCTCAAATCATCCAGTCCCAATTCTTTGTATCTGGCAGCTAGTGTTGGAGTATGTTCCTTGTCCTCCTGTTGCTACACTCGTCTTGCCTGCCTATATTGATGTCCTTGGACATTGAGGTTAACTTGACCTCACATATACATATGCGTTTCTTATAGTGCCGCTGAGAGATCTCTTTTTGTGATAGGAGGTTGTGTCAAAGGAATCCTTGGTAATACATGTGCCCGCTTGGATTGTGGCGTTTCTTGCACCTCTTCATCTCTAGCGCGCTTAGCCCCTCTCATGGGTTTCTTGGAACTAGTTCCCACTTCTTTTGTGGACATGGTTGTTTTCTTTTTCTTTGGAATGGTAGCCAATTTCACATATCTTGCCATTTCGATGGAGGTTGGCATCAATCGTAGACATTCTTTCATCTCAAGTGCCTCATAGATTAGCAAACTCAATGCAGAGCTTCCATTCAGAAACTTCTTCTGACTCCATTTCTTTTTAGCTTTGAATAGACGATCTTGTATATATGGAGTAAAGTTGACTTGATTCCTGATTTGTCTCATCGCATGGGAGAGCAATTGGACCACAATTTTTTGGGGTGCAATATATTTGTTCATGCTGGGGAAACAAAAAGGATGATGCACTAATCGAATTGATTCTTCAATATTTGTTCTGTTGATTTCCAGAAAGGTTTTCTTTTTGGCATCATGACATTCATCCTTGAGATTTGTGAGACCGTCCTGACTCCATCCAAACGCTTTGTTGATGGTTTCATGTGTGAATCGAATAGTTGTCCATGCACCTGTTTTGTTCAGCACTCTAGCTTCCAAGATTGAGGGCTTATCTGCTACGGACCAGAGTGTGTTCATAACTTGAGTGCATCTTTGAAAATCCGGTAAATATATCGGGAGTCACAAAAATGCATCAATTTCTGCCCTTGTCCAAAAATTTGTTATGCATGGTAATCCCTGGATTATGGTTTGGAAGTCTTGTGACATTAACGGGAAGTAGTGATCCCTATCCATAATCTTGATGGTAGCCAGAAAGAGGAGATCCGACATGGGTTGGTCTTCAAGGAACCAATGACCTCTCGCCTTAGTGATTGGTTCCAAAGGAAGACGCAAGACCTCTTCCTCTTGTGTAGCTTCAGAATTTGAAGATGCCATTTGCACTCAGTACATACCAGTAATCAATAATTAGCATGAGTTATCCTTCACTTAGCTTTCATGAAATTGGCAACTCTCGGAGTGACTTGTGTCGTCCCTTTCCCATGGTGTGAGAAAGGTAGTACCTGGGATTTTTCTTTACACATATATATTTTTTCTATTTCTTTCTGAAAGAAAACAAAAGCGTTAGTACCTAGCCGAAGCTTTTATTATATCATTAATTATTTTCCTTGGGATTATTTTACAAGTGCTCTCCTATTCCCTGAGAGGGAAATTTGCCTCACTATCCAGTAGAAGAAGAACTAGGTGTGGAATGCTTGGCCTTGTAATGTGGCCCTATTATGCATGCTCGAGACTCTCGGAACTCAAGATGTGTGAAAATTGAAGTATCTGGTCGATGTATGCAGATTGATTGGCATTTAGGCATCTAGACCTGTTTTAATTTTCTGCGGTTGACTGTATCTCCATCGTTCCTGGTGCTTGGTGTAACACTCAAGTCAGACTTCCGCTTTCCTAGCCCTTCGATTATTTGGATTGTTTTTGTTGTGTATTTCTATTTCTGCCCATTCATGTAGTCGTCTCTTTCTTGATTCCTCATCTTCATGTCATACTGATCCTTCTTGTGTATTGATGTTTTCCCTTTGATGCTCGTCCTTGGTGCATATGATTTGGGGACCCATATTTGTGTTCTATAAGGTTGTGAAGCAATCACTTTCTTTGGTATCCATAATTTAGCAATTCTTTGTGGACCTCCGAGTCCATTTTGACTTGTGTCCCTATACTGTTGTTGTTTCCTGTGTAGATAATAGCTCCGTTGTTGATGATATGTTGTCACCTGATCTTTTCTGATCCAAGACTGTCTGGTGTGTGGAATGGGATAGACTCTAATGTGGGAAAGTTCGTGGTGAGCATACTGACTAGTCGTTCTTGTGCTCAATTCATCACGTGGGTTTTGCTTGGAAACGATGTTAGTAATGGGGCCCACTGGACTAGGATGGTGTGTGAGATTGAGAGTTGGTGTACTTTCACAGAGAATACTTGGTGGTGGGGGTGCCCTAGTCGAGGTGATTGTACACTCATCGTCATGCATGAGTAGTTGGTCTCTTGGGCCTATACACTTGGCTTTGACGAGTCATTCTTCTAACACACTGAATACCTCACGGTGCCCTATCTTGGCTGATATGTATCCCAAGGCTAATTGGATAGTCACTTCATATTCATATATCCAATCTTGGCCTAACACAAGTTCTTCCAATAAAGCTTGATCATGACACACAAAGAGTTTTTGTTGCATCGTGTTATTTCCTAGGTGTAGTAACAATGTTATCTCGCCAATGCATTTAGTAACCTTTCCCCCATTCCAATCAGCTAAGCTTGGGATGGATGTAATTGTTCCTTGAGCTTATGATTCAAATAAGACTTGATATAGCTAACAGCTACTCCTGTGTCAATGAGACCATCCACCAAGTGGTACTCTTCTGTTCCAGCACCTAAGTTCAAATATGGTTGCTTTGTTTGATGTCCTAGGTTTCCAGAGGTAATAAAATTCGCCATTGGGATGAGTTCCTCTCCTGGACGATATCTTTCATCTTTCTCTCTTATCCATTCCTTCTGTTTCCTTATTCATTCTAGAGCTTCTTATCTTGCTTCTTCTCGTATTTTTTCGTCCTCTTCTCGCCTATTCTTTGATGTTAGAAGTCGTGACATTATTTCCTCTGTTAATGGCTCTAAGTACTTTTTTACTCGACAACCACTTATATAGTTTGGCAATACTTCTTCATCTAGGGTTGCTAAGCTGATGGCTCCACTAGTAGATATACGATTGATTACCAAGGCCCCATATCCTCTTTTTTGTAGTTTCTTTGCATGTTGCTTCAAAGTATAAACCAGGACCAAATCTCCTTCCTTCAGGTTTTTATCCTTAATATGAGCATCAAAATATGCCTTCTGTCGCCTTTTTGCAGCCATAAATACCTGCCACAACTTGTAATCTTGTTTTGTGTAACTTTTCAATTTGGTCCAATTGAGTTGATAACTCATGTCTAGTCCATTCATAATTTGAGGCCACTCTGAGAGTAGGTACTAGAAAATCAATTAGTAAGATGGCATTCTGTCTATACACTAGGTTAAATGGTGTAGTTCCTATGGATATTTTGTATGCTACTCGGAATGCCCATAAACCGTGGTGTAATTGCTTGTCCCAATCGGATCTGCCATTGTTAACAATCTTAGTGAGAACAGTACATAAGATTTTGTTCAAACTTTCAACCTCTCCATTGGCTTGTGGGTGATAAGGGGCTGATTTCTTATGAATCATTAAGAATTCATTCATCAATATTTCTATTACTTCATTGACAAAGTGTGTGCCTCTGTCACTTAGAATTTCGATCGGCAATCCAAACCTAGTGAATATGTTCTCAAAGAGAAACTTAGTCATGGTCTTTGCATCATTCTTCTTGGTTGCCTTGGCTTCTACCCATTTGGTCAAATAATCCATTGCTACAATTATGTACTCGGCATGAGAACCTTTAGCGGGTGGGCTAATAGGTCCTACAAAATCTATTCCCCATTCGGTAAACGCTCTAGCACTCATCATCGGCTTTAATGGCATTTCATCTCGTCTAATTGGATACTTCGTTCATTGACATGTATCACATCTTTGGACATAAGTGGCTGCATCTTGATGTAGAGTTGGCCACCACATTCCAGCTAAGAGAATCATTTTTGCAGTTTTATCTACAAAAAAATGTCCTCCTGCGGCTCCCGTATGAGCCATCTCTAAGACCGAAATGTACTCGTCTTCATGAATGCACATTCGTAGATGATTGTCCCTTCCTCTCTTGAAAAGTTATTTTCCTATAAGAACATAATCCTTGCTTTGCTCTTTGAGGGCATGTTTTCTTGCTAAATTAGCTCCTACTGGGTACTCCTGATTTTTCAAGAACTTTACCATAGGCATACTCCACCTTGGTGCTATGGTAGAGTAACATAGAGTAGAGTTCTCTTCTGGCATTCTTTCTTGACAAGTGGGATAGGTAGATACATAGTTATATGTATCCCTCTGCATGGTTGGCCAATATATGCCCAATCTCTTCATTGTTTGCCATGTTCCATTTGCATTTCGATGGGTTTTCCATTGATTTACACGTGCTTTTTGAAGCCACATCTCTTGCTCCTCTTCCTCCACACATCTCATAAGTAACCCACTTGGATCTTGGTGGTATAAGCTTCCGGCAATGATGTGGAGGTCTTTAGTCTTCCATAGTTCTTGCCTTTTGTTTTCAGTGATCCTATGTTGAGGTCCATATGTGAGGATTGGGATCACCTTTTCTGCCCATTGTGGACATACTTCTAGATTGAAAAGATAAGTATCTGGCAGATCATCTAGTACTCCCATGGGGGGATCTCCATGTATCATTCTCGACAGGTGATCTGCTCAGATGTGTGTATTTCCCTTCTTGACTACCACTTCAAAATCAAATTCCATTAACAATAGAAAGCATCGTACTAGTCGTCCGGTATTACAAGGTTTATTGACTAAGTACAGTAGGGATTGATGATCGATGAAGAGTTTGAATTTTTTTGCCAATAAGTAGTGTCAAAACTTCTTTACTGCATACACCATTCCTAAACCTTCTCACTCCGTAGTGGTATAATTGCGCTCTGTTTGGTTTAATTGTCTACTGGCATAGGCGATAGGGTGGTCTAGCTTTTCGGTATCTGCTGGCTGCACTAAGATGCATCCGATGGCAAACTTGGATGCATCTACATGAATATGAAATGGTTTATTCCAATCAAGCACTCTGAGGATTGGTGTTGAACTCAAGCGACTCTTTAATTCATTGAAAGCCTTTTCACATTCTCCCGTCCAAATAAACTGAGTCAGTAATGCATAAAGGGGCCTAGCAATTATGGCATACATGTGGATAAATCTACGGTAGTATCCACAATGTCCCATAAATGCTTGCACTTCCTTAGCAGTCTTTGGTCTTGGCAAATCTAGAATCACTTTGATTTTGTCTTCATCCGTGGAAATTCCATTTTTAGAGACAATGTGTCCTAATATCTTCCCTTGTCGAACCATGAAGACACATTTTTCCGGATTAAGGCAGACTCTATACTGTCGACATTTGGCAAATATCTTTCCTAGTTCTGGGATATGTTCTGATCGTATAGCTGAATAGGTGCATAAATCATCCACGTATACCTCCATACTCTTCCTCAAGAATTCCTTGAACACATGACACATCAACCTTTGGAAAGTGGTCGGGGCATTAGTTAAACCAAAAGGCATAACCATAAATGCATAAACTCCCCATTCGGTTGCAAAGGCTATCTTATGTTGGTCCTCAATAGCATTTGCTACCTGATTATATCTTGAAAAACGGTCCAGAAAACTATAGACTTCCTTACCTGCAACCTTTTCCAAAAGATGATCAGTGATTGGTAGTGGGTAACTATCTCGTATGGTGGCGGCATTCACTTTTTTCAGATTAATGCATACCCTTAAGTTGCCATTCTTTTTCAGCACGACCACTAAAGGTGATACCCATTCTGTGTGCTCTATCTCATAAATGAAGCCCGCCTCCAATAACTTATCTATCTCTTCCTTAATTTTTGCTGAATACACATCATTGTAAGTGTAAGGTCTTTGTTTGGAAGGCTCGGCTTCTGTTGTCATAGGAATTCTATGGGCACAAATAGAGGGATCTACACCTTTTAAATCCTTATATGTCCATGCAAAGACATCCCTATATTCTCTTATGAGTTGTATTAACTCTTGTTCTTCCTCTAATGAGACATCATGTCCTATAAAGGTGCATCTCTCTTCTCCTTCCTCCAAAGCTACTATTATTTTCTTGGTTTGTTCTTTATTGTCGTATGCTATTCCTGGTTGTGCTTCCCGTTTTGGCATCTGAATAGCAATCTTTCTCTCCTCCACCTCATATTTCTTGAAGTGCAATGGTACTTCGAATTGGTCTCGAGGCCTGTTTTCTTCCTCTCCATCTCCCTTGTCTAGTTCATTTTCCTCTCTTTGTGTCATTCCTTGGTTTGACTCGTTAGTTATGACACTTATTCTTTGATTTTCACTTTCTACTTCAATTGGTTCTTGTTCCATTTCAATGCTCTCATAATCTTCCTTCCATTCCTTTTAAATTACTTCTCCTTCATCGGCTTCTTGAAGAATAGCCATGTATAAATTTACATTGTATCCTTCAGATTATCCTCTAGGTCAATACACTCTTTCATACACTCTTTCAAGTTTTAGACTCTCTTCACATATACTAATGATCTCAATGATCCATTCACCAGTCCTTCCAAAAATAATGAAACCATTTTGTTTTGAGTGGGTCTCTCCTCAACAGGGCATCTATCCACGTATTGTTTGAATCGTCTTGCTGCCAATCTCACCGATTCCGTAGGAGCCTATTTAAAACTATGGATTAATGATGACGAGTTGTTTTTTATTCCGGTCTTAGTAAATTCTTCAATCAATTCTTGATAGACTTGTTCCATGTGTTGGAAATTATTAGGGCCTAAGGGTTGGAACCAAGCTAAGGCCATGTCTGTAAGGGTTAGGCCAAAGGATTCATATTGGATCAAGAAGTCTTCCACTTGTTCAGCTCTTATTACTTGCCTGAACTCAGCTATATCGTTGTATGGTTCAGTAGAGCCATCATAGTGACTTCTCATGCACTTGGCTACCTGAATGGGTCTCAATCTTCTTCCCGGTTTGGGTGGTCTAGGCATTACATGGAAGACTGGTCGTCCTATTGGTATACCTCCTCCTCTTCCTATAGGTGGTCTCTCACGGACAGGAATTCTATTCCTCGGTTCTACATGTGTAGGAGGTCAATAGTTAGGATTATTGCCATGTGTGGCAAACTGCACATGGGGTCTAACTGGAATGTTTGGTTGTTGTGTCTGTCATGAATGCTCATAAGAAGTATCCTCATAAGTTCCTTGGGGGTTTTGCAAAGTTGTGGCTTGATCCCTTGGTGGGAATATTGGAATGTTCTAATATTTCAACCCCGCTCTTTCTAATTCTGTTAAGGGCCAGTACCTTCTCTGATTCTTGTCCATGTAATATGAGTGGGGTTTTCAGGATCTTGCAATTCATAGATGGTGGCTGGATTGGTGGCTTCTTCCCACAATGAAGAGTTGGCTCTAAGTAGATGCTCCATCCTGTTGACTAAATAAACATCCATCAGGGAATCATCTTGGGGAACTAGGTCTCCTCTCCAAACCTTAATTACAATGGACTTCCCTCTAGGGGTAGACACCTGTTCTTCAGTCCTTCTCCATTAAGGTTGCGGGTATTGCCTTCTTCCCTTTGTTTGTTGATGTTTTCAGGATGCTCTGTAACTACATACAAAATCTCTCTTTTATCCATGTAGAATCCTCCCACATACTTAATAGCTTGCCTAGGCACTATGTAAGCATCTGTAGCTTTCTTCAGCCTAGCCACTAATCTGTTTAGCCCATCTAGGTAGATGGGTAAACCATGTTGATTGGTGCTCACATATTCTAAAGATGTTCGATATTCCCCCTCAATAATGGACATCATGCCAACTGTTGGTATAGAATTCTGCATGTCTTCTGAGGCCATGAGGATTTCCTCCTCAGACTCACTAGAGGTTCCAGAGTAATGCGAATGAATACTCGGTTCAGCTACACTTCCCACAGAAGAGATTACACTTCTTTGGCTTCCTAAGATTCTTCCGGATCTTAGGTTCATTCACTTAAAGCTCTAATCGAGTTTTGACAAAGCCCTAGCTCCCAATGCTCTTTGCAGAACCTCAAAATTGTATGAAATTTTTTTTATTAATTGGGGATTTTCTATTGAGGTTTCACTAAAGCTACCTGCCAAATGTCGCAACTTAGGACTCCATGACACTCGACACTCAACACTGAAGCAAGTCCCACGATATTTGGCACTTGACGAATGTCATGAAGCAAGTCCCACGATATTCAGCACTTGACGAATGTCGTGAAGCAAGTCCCACGATATTCGACGCTTGACAAATGTCGCGAAGAAAGTCCCACGATATTCGACACTTGACGAATGTCGCGAAGCAAGTCCCATGATATTCAACACTTGACGAATGTTGGGAAGCAAGTCCCATGATATTCAACACTTGATGAATGTCGTGAAGCAAGTCCCACGATATTTGACACTTGTAAATATCACGACGCTCAATCGCGGGAAATCACGACACCTAAATGTCACGACACTCAACCGCGGGATATCATGACACTTGCCATTTTTTCCAGATTTCAACAAGTAAATTTGACTTTCAATTTAATATGGGTGATCCTAGAGCTTGTCTCCCCCCTCTCAAGTGCCTGAATGAAAGAAAAAAGGTTTCCTTACCCCCTGGATAGCCCTTCACGACATTTGATGCAGATTGTTTCTAATTCCCCTTGATCTAACTTGAATTTTTTTTAGCAAGGATGGGATGTGCTCACCTCTCAAGTATCCTGAAGCCCCTGTTCCACTTCTGCTCACGCTGCATTTGCTCCACGCACCCCGTTTTCTTCCTCACGATATCTGACATTCAGGCTCTCTCCCTCTCTCGATACTTGCTAGAGAACAAGTAAATTGAAAAAGACTTGTGTTTTGGCTTTTATACTTATGAGAAGTTCCTAACTAAACAAAAAAAGGCTGAAGGAACAAACTTGACAACTAACCCTACCTTCATATCCTACTCATTTACCTAGCTACTCTAATTCCTCTCTCTACTCACTTCCCTAAATTATCAACTCACTACACACACTCCAAAAGTGAGAAGTAGTAAGTGTGGATGAGAGTGACTTACCAATGAAGAGCATTTCACAACTCCTCTACTCACGTCAATGCTAAGAGCTATTCACCATCACACGAATGCCTCGGTTTGATTCCATTGTCCCCGGCAACGACACCAAAAACGTGTGTACCTAAGTACCGACTTAGGGACTTGTGGAGAAAGAGACTATACCTCAATCCCCCTCAAGTGCATATAGTGGGGACTCACGCTTTAATTATCAATCCAAGGAGTATCAAGACCTAGCCGAGTGTATGAAGACATGGTTTTCTAAAACATGGTCCTCTAGGGGTTTGTGGTCTAAATTGTCTCAATTGGGGCCTTGGTTTAGGACTCATATACATGAAATTGGAGTGTTGTGGCTCCTAATTTGGTTCCATAGGTAGTGCCTCATATTGATACGGGTAAGTCACACTATGCTCTGGTGACTCTGTGTAATATGTTGATGGACTATCTTCATGGCTGTAGTCAGAAATCTGAGCATGAGGGTCATTTTCTGAGACCAAAGGGGTCATTGCCATCAATGCTCTATTCGGGTTCTCCTCTGTCACTGATACTTAACTGGAATCACATTGGAGGGAGATGGTGGTTGGTTTCCTAGGACCTTCCTATGTTTCTGTATTCAAGAATAGTTATATTCTTTTGTTGTCTTATCTAGAGTAATCACTCTGGTCAAGAAAAATTTGCCTCAAGGAGTCTTGGGTTCTCGTCTTAGGTCTCCTTGCTCTAGGTCTGCTATCTCATTTCTCACGAATGACATTTCCAAACTCATATGTCCTATCTAGTAAGTTGGTAACCACATACATGGTTCCTTGTTTATCAATATCTAAACCCTCTTCGAATTTGACCACTGGGTGTTCAAGTCCAAAGGGTTGATCGGGATTTTTGAGTTGGGAAATTGATTGCATCAGGCCATCCTTATAGATGCGTGCACCTAATCGGGTAGTCCTAATATATTCCAATTGCATATTATAAGGACCTTCTGGTGTTTGTAAATAGGCAGTGCATGAGCTACCTGTAGGTCTCTCCTTGCTAAAAGACATGTTTGAATCACTTGCTTCTAAACTTAGCATGTAGGGATAATCACTAAGTTGTTGCGCCTATGACTTAGTTGTGTGATTGACACTAACTTCAGGTGATATGATACTTTCTCTATCCGGATCTAGGTGTCTACCTGATCTAAGGTTCATGATTTTTGTCTACTAGTACCAATTTTCCCAAGTACAACCATGGTGCAATGTTCTTTTGAATCAATTACTTGTTCTTTTGTAGATTTCTCTAGTGTGATCTTGTCTAACACATATTCTCGGCATGAGGAGATTATGAAGATCGTGAGCAATTGTGGCAAGAAAATGTGAGTTACAAGCACATACATGCATTCGCACACACATGCATGCACACAAGGCAAGATAACAAAGATAGGAACAATGGAAGCTTTGATTCTCAATAACTTGATTACACTCTTCAAGCAGCTCTCTCTCTAACTTGCGAACCTCAAAAATGAGCTCTCTAGCTCTTTTTTATAGTTTTTTGACTAGTTTTGGCCCTGTCCATACTAGTTTCTAGCGTAGTTAAAAATTAGGTTCCAAGGCTTATTTGAGGGCTCAAATTGAGTCTAAAAATCATGAAAATTTGTATGTAGATATTTTTAATAATCCTCAAGCTAGATGAGTCCTTGTCTTGAACAAAATGGAGTTTTAAAAATATGAAATGATATTTACAATGGTTTTTAGTGATCAAAATTATTGTTTTTATAGGAGTTTCTTTTGAAAAGTTAACATATACTTCTTGGAGCTCCCTACATGCTCCCTCTTCTTGTGTGTCCACTTCTTTGATGCATTCCTGCACCTTTTTTCTTGACCTTGAGTGCCAACACTAGTTGGATAGCTCCACTTGTTGATATCCTATTGATGAGCATTGGTCCATAGCCACGGTTCTCCAGTTTTCATGTGTGTTGTTTTAATAGTATATACTAGAACTAGATCTCTTGATTTCAAGCCCTTATCTTTCACATGTGCATCAAAATATGCTTTTTATCTCTTCTTTGCAATGTATATTTTTGGGGCTACCCTCAATATCATTTCGCCTAATCTTCTGAGTGTGGGTATCAAAAAGTCTAATGAGAGCAGAGTATTTTGGCCAAACACCATCTGAAAGGGGATGGTGTTGAATACTGTTTTGTAGGCAGCTCGATATGCCCAAACAACATGATGAAGCTATTTGTCTTGATCAAAACATTTGTTATTAATGAGCTTAGTCAACATGGTGCATAGAATCTTATTCGTGCTCTTTACTTGTCCATTTTCTTCAGGGTGATATAGGCCAGAGTTCTTGTGAATGACCATGATTTCTTGTAATAAGTACTCAATCATGTCATTCAAGAAGTGAGTGCCACAATCACTTACCAATTCTATCAGCAATCCATACCTCGTGAATATGTTTTCAAATAAAAACTTTGTTGTTGTTCGTGCATCATTCTTCTTTGTTGCTTTTATCTCTACCCACTGAGTTAGATAATATGTTGCCACAATTATAGCTCATCATGTGAATTCTTGGCTAGGGTATTAATAGGACCTACAAATTCTATTCCCCATTTAGAGAATGCAAGTCCTCTCATCATGGGTCTCAGTGGCATCTCATCCTTGTGTGTCCTCTGACATATGTCACATCTCTTCACATAACTGTGTGCATCCATATGAAGGGTTGTCCACCACAAACCTGAGAATAGAATTGCTTTGATAACTAGATCAGGTCTAAAGTGTCATCTTTCAACACCTTGATGTGTAGTCTCTAAGACATTTAAGTATTCATGGACACATAGTCTGAGATATCCATCTTGTCCATGCATGTAAAGATTATATCCTTTGAGTGTGTAATCTTGAACCTCGTGCTCTATTAAACTCCTTTGTTGCACTAACATCATCTCTGAGGGAACGCATTTGTCCTCAGAGAGTCAACTAATGGATTGCTCCAATCTAGTATCAATGAAGCTTGATACAATGTTGCATACTCCATAGAGGGTATGTTGACACAAATGGGACAATCCTTATACATACTATAGACATCTTCTTCCATTGTTGGCCAATACACTCCTAATCTCTTCAAGTTTGTAGGGTTCGGTGTTTTGACTAATGTTGTTTGAGTGCAGCTATGTGTGTTGATTCCAGACATTTAGCATGCTCTTCTTCTTCCACATAACAAGCTAAGATTCCCTCATCATTTTGCTTGTATATGCTTCCTACCAGTATTTGGTATTTCTACAATTTTACAATCTCTTTGTCCTTTGACCTTAATTACTATGGGGTTTTTGGGTCCAAAAGTGAGAATAGGCACAAGTATTTCAACCCAATTAGGTACTACTTCCACATTGAACCAGTATGCATCAGGAAGTTCTTCTAATACTCCTTGTGCTGACTCATGTGAAGTAAGCCTAGAAAGGTGATCCGCCCTAACGTGTCTTGCCTTTCCTTACAACTACTTCAAAATCATATTCCATTAGTAAGAGAAACCATCTTACTAATCTTCATGTGTTACAAGGTTTTTTTTTTAAAGATAAAGTAGAGCATGGTGATCCATAAAAAAAAATTACTTATTTACAAGAAAATATTGTCTAAACTTCTTAACTACATATACCATGCCTAATCCTTCTCTTTTCATAGTTGTGTAAGAATTTTTGCACTCTTCATTCCGCTCAAAGTTGGTCAAAAGGTTGTAAAAATGATAGAGGTGGATCTAATTTGCTATCTCGCAAAGTCTACACTAGCCATTTAGGCATAATTCTTGCCTCCTCTATATCAGCCCCCTCATCAACAAGTGCATCATATAAATCTCCATCAGAAATGGAATGATCTACATCATCATGTGGAACTTGTAAAGGTTGAGAAATTGCCCCATTTGGACTAGAACTTGACTATCCAACTGTAAAAAGAGGCAGCAAAGTGTCATATACGTCTTTGGATCTAGTTGATGTATCCTTAGTACATGAAACTAATGGCTGAATTGTGTCTTCCACAAAAAAAAAAAAAAAAAAAAAAAAATCAAGGCTAACCAGAATGTGTTTATTTTGTGGATGATATAGATGATAGCCTTTGCTTTCAGAACTGTACCCAACAAAAATACATTTCACTGCATTATCATCCAATTTTCTATGTTCTTGTTCAGGTGTTAATGCATATGCCAAACAACCAAAGACACGTAGATGAGAAACAGATGGCTTGCAAACATGCCAAGCCTCATATGGATTGATACACTATAGTGCTTTGGTAGGACCCCTATTAAGTACATATGTTGCACACATAATAGTCTCAAGCCAAAAACTATGTGATGAAGCTTGAATTTTGACCATACACCTCACCAACTCCATGAGAAACATGTTCTTTCTTTAGCAACACTATTTTTTTGAGGTGTATATGGCACTGTACACTAATGTTTTATTCCACTCTCATCCAAAAATGTATTAAAATTAGAAGACATGTATTCCCCCCCTCGATCAGAATGGAGGGTGCCCATTTTATATGCTGATAGATCTTCTTCTAGAACTAGGAATTGTTTGAAGCACATAAACACTTCAGACTTTTCTTTCATTGGATACACCCATGCATGTCTACAAAAATCATCGATAAAGGTCACGAAGTAAAGGTAGTTCCCAAAAGAAGGTGTTTGCATAGGACCATAAACATCATTGTGAACAAGCTGCAATTTCTTAAGAGCTATTGAACCATCTTTTGGGAACGAGGAACAGTATATTTTTCCCAAAACATAGCCTTCATTGACATGCTTACCAATTGCCTCAATTTTGGGCAGAGAGGACACCATTTTAGATTTCTGTAGGCATAGAAAACTAGTAAAATTCAAATGACCAAAGCATGCATGCCAAAGCTTTGCATTTGAGATGGCATGAGAATCTTGAATTGCACATGTTGAATCCTTGACAAACTTTTCATAGTATATGAGCTTATATAACCCATAACATAAAATGCCATAAGGAATAATAACATTGCCATTAGACAGATCATGAACTATACATCTGTCATCAATAAATTTGACAACCAAGCCAATCATTGCTAATGTTGAAACTAAAAATAGATTTTTCTTGATCCTTTGCACAAACAAAGCATCTGATAATGTAAAAGAACTACCATCATCAGTAGTTAGAGTGATCTTCCCAACTCCCATGATTGGATAAGAGGAGTTGTTGCTGCATGTCATAGTAATCCCTATAGGGGCAAGCTCAAGTGAACCAAAAAAATTGAGCTGTGAGGTAATATGTTTGGTTGCCCCACTATCAAAGGACCAAACATATGGTTCTACTAAAAACATACTATGTTCATGAGAATATGTGTCATAACTGCAAAAAGTTATCTACATAAGATTAGCAGACTCTATTTTGGGTGTAGAGGCCTCTACAACAACCATTCCGGTCTCTTTTTTCTTTGCCTATTTTGCAACCAGTTTTGGACAACTCTTTATGACATGATCATTTCTTTTATAGTATTTGCAAAACAATTTCTAACTTTTTGATTTCTTCTCATCTTTATCTTCCTTTTTTTACTGTGCAAAATTGGTAGATTTCTATTTACTAGTAGATGACCTCCATTTACCTTTGCCCTTCTAACTAGCTAAGAAAGATTGATTTGTTACATGCATAATGGACCTATTTTTCCTTGAATAATCTTCCTATAACAAAACACAAACTAAATCCTCAAATGTTAAGGCATTTGAATTGCCTTTCATCATCAACCAAAGAATAGAAGCAAAATGCTGATATGAATTTGGAAGAATATTCAAAACAATATGCACAAGTGAATTGTCTGGCAAGACTTCATTAGTAGAAGTCATATGTTCCTTCAAATCTTTGATCTTTTTCAACAAATTGTCCATAGAATCTCCTTCATTCATATGCTCACTCTCCAATTTCTTTTGGAGGTAAGCAACATGAGCCTCATTTCTTGCCTACTATAAGGTGGTAAGTGTATCCCCAGCATCCTTTGTTGTTTTGCAAGAGTGAATATGAACAATAATAATGGCTCATTTGATAGAAAAAGTTATCTCTGCATGTGCTTGAGCATCTTTGCCATCCCATCAAAGTTTCTCTACAGTAGGTGTAGTAGGAACGGTAGCACGAATAGGAATTTGAAGATCCTCATCTTCAACGTCATCTGCATCATCTTCAATAAATATATTTGGACATATAGTAGGTCATTTTTCAATGCTCTGCACAATATTCCATAATCCTTTTGCAACCAATACATGACGCATCATATATGCCCACAATGGGTATTGGTACCATCCAACTTGTCCTCAATAGCCAACATACGAAATACATCATTGCTTTAAACCATGGCCACTGACTAAAATACCTTGATGTAGAAAAATGACTATATCTCAAAAAGTTGAACAGAACTACCCTGTCCACCTCTACTCAACCTATAGTAGACTTTGAGTCGCTTGTATTGGTGAACCAGAACTTGTATATATGTTTGGCACAAAGGGAAAACACTGCGTGCACATGCACTACGAGATTGCATTTGGAGGGGTGTCAACAATGCCCTAGATGAAGCAATGACTTGCTTCGATTGGAGTTTGAGGTCTACGAAAGCACACAAAGAGCACAAAGAAGAAGAAGAAGCTTGAAGCACAACACATAATACTAAATGTATTACCACGTGAATGTAAAAAGATAAGTAACGAGTTAGGTTATAGGCATATATACAAGCCACGAAAAAAACCTCCTAAAGAGGGAAAAAAGTGCCCCGATAGTCCTAAGTGTGTTCACATACATCACTACCAAAACATATCATCACACCACTAGCACCACAACTACCATATCAGTATTTATTATCGACACCACACACAGGAACACGTCCAATCCTATGGACATATCACCTCCACTCATTGCACCTCCACCACCCCTGACACCACCACAATCCTTGATCCCCCCTCCACCAACATCACCCCCACCCACTATTGTATTTCCCACTGCATCTAGTCTCCCCATCCCCGTTCCCATACTCCCTACATACAACACTTTGAACATTGCATCCACCTTTCCTGCATCAAACATTGATTCTGCCATCTTGACGATGATAATTTTTTTCAACCAACTATGACAAGAATACACATTGTTGGCACAATGGAACATCATGCTACAATACCAAATCGACCCAACTACAAGAAAGAATCTTCATTCTAATCGCTACACATGACATGATGCAAGTACAATAGAATGCTCTACAATATGCACATACATAGCTAGAGGCACAGGTACAAGAGAAAAACACACAAGTTATCAGTGATATGGAAGATCGTCTACACATACAAATGGAGCAAAATGTCAAGTTCAACTACAAAATGGCTTTATTGAGATGGCATTTAGCAGCAGTTAGAGAAGAAAACTAGAGGCTATAACAACATAATTCCTAGAACTGGGGGCTTCCATTTTTTTATTTAAAACACACTTGGCACACCTATTATACTATCAAAGTTCTAGAAAGTTCCTCCAAAGATCATAAACATTATCTTCAAAGATTATGCCAACTTATTGGAAGCACGTGATAAAATAATCGAGGAAGTTAATCAACTACAAAGGTAGCAAACCTAAAAGACTACCAGCACCACCAACAACAATCCATAAACCTATTGTGTATACTTCAGCATCATCTAACATTATCAACTTACATAACCAAATAATTGATTACAAGCTAGACTCCAATAATATGAGTAGCCTACATCACCACTTGAGGCCCTTGAAGCAGAAGAGACAATCGAGATCTCGATAGACCAAACATTTTAGAGAAGAATATGAACCTTAGTCGGCACAAGGAGGCAAGTTCACAGAAGAGGGACAAGACACATATGAGCTACCCAAGCCAGTGTGGATTAAATAGGTCAGAGAAATTGGCCCAACTCAAGGAGAACGTGTGGAGTTGCAAATTATAGAAATGGTCACAATTGAAGAAGTTGTACTATAAACGGAATACTTCTAGAACTTAGCCCATCGTAGACTTATTATGACATCAGAGCTATCGTAACAGCCATATTTCATCATTCTCACAGACTACAAAGGCACTATTTTCCAGCCTAACCAAAGGGCAAAGTTACTATTGGAGTTAGACGTCTGCGGAAGCATGCAAACAGCACAAGGAAGAAGAAGAAGCTTGGAGCACAACACACAATACTGAATGTATTACTACAAAATGTACAAAGATAAGTAGCCCATTAGGGAAATAGGCATATATACAAGCTAGGGTAAAAAAACCTCCTAAAGAGGGAAAAAAGTGTCCCAGCAATCCTAGTGTGTTCACACACATCACTACCTAAATATATCAACAAATCTACCCTGGCAGTGATGTGATGAACAAGGAGTTGGCACTCATTTATAAGGAAGTGCCAAGCTATGTGGAATCAATCCACAAAAGGAAGTAAGCCCAAACCTTTGCGAAAAGCTTCAAACTTCTCCCTAGGCAGAGCCTTCGTGAAAAGGTCTGCAACATTCTCCTGTGTGGGCACATATGCCAAGCTGATCTCCCTAGAAGAGAACTGATGGAGAGTGTTAATATCCAAAAGAACAAGTTATTCTTGAAGTTAGAGCGCTCTACATCAAGAATAACTTAAACCTTCACCAATTTGGAGGATCAATACTCAACTATCAAAAACTTGAACAAACTGTGAAGAAGATGACTACACAAAAAGTTTGTTGCACATAACTCACTCATTGACTTATCAAATGTGTAAAGCTTTTGATAAAACTTTGCATAAGGTTTCCGCTATAGTTTGCACACCTCCTCCAAGTTAAATTATTTCAAAAGACTCAGTAGATCTTGAGAAATGATCTTAACAAGTCACCTATGTCTAAAACTATAGTTATTTACAATCGACTCTGACACCTGCAACTTCTAAAGCTTGGCTCTCCCAAACTAGAACCCGTTTAATCAAATGCTTTTAGCCATAGGTAGCTTACCTTTGAGCTTAAAGAATTAGTGCTTGATTGCTCAAAACTTTTCACTGTGGAAGGAGAACTGACCAAAACATTAGTATCAAATTTCGCGCCTCTTGCAACTTCACTTCTTTACATTTACACATGTAAATGTTCCTACACTCAATTCTCTCAGCCTGATCACAATTAAAAGCTGAAAACTTGTACAGAGATCAATCACCTATAGACTTAGACTTGTACAAAAGCATTTCACAAATGATACAATATAGAAGGAGAACTCTTAGAAATATCGGGTGCAACTTTTCTTCATTTCTGGAAAACTTTACATCTGAGTGATGAGAGAGATCTTACTCACTTCTAAAGTGTCTAATGACTCATACAACTTCTAATTTCTCTATTCACATGCTCTCTCATATTTGCCTTGACATTTTTCCTTGTATATATAGGCAAATATGTACAAGCTCATCACCATACAAAAGTATAAGTGAGCTAATTCTAAATTAATGTAAATATGTATACACATCTTCATTCTTTGAACATGTACTTTCTTCATGCTTCATATCTTGATCTTTTATTCAATCCTTGAATTCAAAACTTCATCAAAACTTCAATTGTTGATTGCCTTGCACCAATAGCTCCCCCTCAATCATCAATTGAGGTTTTCTCTATCTTCTTTATACCTACCATGTCTTTGAATCTTTGTAGCTTTGGTTCATCCAAGCTTTTGGTTAGCATATTAGCTATCTGATCTTTTGTTGAAGTATGTATAACTTCAATCTCCTTATCCATCACTTTCTCTCTTAGAAAATGATATTGAATCTCAATGTCTTTAGTCCCGGCATGAAAAACAAGATTAGAAGCTAAATACAATGAACTCATGTTATCTCCATGAATAATGGGTGTACTCTAAATGATGTCAAAACTCTTCATAAGAGTTTTAAGCCATATCACTTCCTTTGTAGCTTCAACCATACCTTTGTACTCAGCCTTTGTGGATGATAAAGCAACTGTGTGTTGTTGGTGCATTTCAAGCCTTCACACTTGGCTTGGAACCTTGGAAGATTAGCTTGGAACCCTTGAAGGATATCACTATGTGAAGCTAGAACCATAGGAACACTTGCCTATGTGTTATTACATTTTACCCATTGTAAAAATCTATATGACTTGGCATTTACTTGTATCACATACCTACTTGATTAGTCGTGGAATTTGGATGGTGTGATTGGAGAGAATATCTCCCTACTTTTAGAGGAGTGATTATAGGAGATTTGAATTTGAATTCAAATTCAAATCTCAACTCATTCTCTATAAAAGATGCAATCAAAAAGTCGCGGGTGTCCTTCATCATTCCCGAGGCTTACATCTGTGATCATAGAGTGTGTGAGTGCTACACCATAGCCTACATATCTTCAACTCATTAGGCTACATCTATCAAGCCAATGAGATTGTATATTCATGTGAACTAATAGAAAGATTTACATTCACTATCTCTGGTTTTCTCTGAGTCATCATCTCCAAGTCTGTCAACTTCAAACCAAATCAAGTGATTCAAAGCACATTGGAACCAGCTCTAAGCATACTACACACCTACAAAGTTTCAAGTCAATTGGATCAGCCACCACGGAGAAAACTCGCTCGAAGTGCACACTGGTCTGTGTCTGCAGAGTTCCTAAAATATCGGGGGTAACTACAATTTTGCTAAAGTGATTTCTCAGTGAGTAGTTTATCATTTCTTCTCATTCCACTTGAAAATGATAGCTTGATAAGCTAATTTAATATGTCCAGAAGGAATTAGATCAATTGTAAGTGTGCTGGTCACACTGAGTAAAAGACTGAGCAGGTGTCATTATAGAAATAGCAAGTTTTCTAGAATTTTTGAAGTCTCAAGTAGTCTGTTTTGATTTGATCATTACACATATCATTTGCAAAGTACATATATGCCTTCTTGGTATTATTTGGAAGCTAAGAAAGTGTACTAAGCATATCTGAAGCAAAGGAGGGCTGAAGCAAAGCAGGTCTAGCAGCTTCAACTCAATCTCTTGAGTGCATCCTACCATCTCTCCCAACAGTGGTATCAGAGCAAATAAGGTAAACATGGGAGATGGATTTCCTTCATTCATTGACAAACTGGACAGGAACAATTACCAAGCTTGGTCATTGAGGATGAAGACCTATCTACAAGGAAGAAGCTTATTTGGATACATATCAGGAGATGAGGAATTGCCCTCATGTAAAACTAGAGGACTACCCACCAAGGATGAACATGAGAGGCTCAACCAATGGTGTGCAAAAGATGCTTTGGCAAGGTCTTACCTTCTTAACTCTATATCTGATTTTCTTTTACCTCATGTAAGGAATTGTAAGACTTCCCAAGAGACTTGGGAAACCTTGTCAACATACTTTTCTTCAAACACAAGGGCTAGGAAGAATCAACTGTGGATTGAATTCACAACCCTCAGGAAGCAGCCCAAGCAATCAGTCTCAGAGTATGTGACAAAGATTAAAGATGTGGCAGACCAATTAGCAAGCATTGGAGAGGAGATTGAAGAGGAGCAAATAGTCAGGCAAGTAACAAATGGACTCAAGGCAGATGATAAGTGGGAAAGTTTCACCACTGCAATGGACCTCTATATGGACATGCATACCCCAGATCTCACAACACTCATGGGCCAACTATTCACACATGAAGCAAAGTTTACAAAGGCAGGAGATCAATCCAAAGGTAACAATCCCTCTGCTCTCTATACTGATAAGAAAGTTAAGGATAAAGGTAAAGGGAAGAAACAGGATGAAGAAGGCTCTACCTCCCAAGCTAATTATGCAGGGAGAGGTAGATCATCAAGAGGCAGGGGCAGAGGAGGTAAGTCAGGTAGGGGGAGACCCTACAATTCATCACCATGCAACATTTGTGGATTGTCCAATCATACCACAGATGAATGCTACAAGAACTACAAGAATCAGAGAGGAAGAGGCTACTCAAGAGGTGGATACTCTCAAGGGAGAGGCAGGTTCAATCAACACCAAGGCTACAATGGATACAACAATCAATACAACAACAACAATTACAACCACAACCACAATAGTAACTACCAAGGTGGATTCAGAAACAGAAGGGATTACAACAACTACACAGAGGAGCAAGATGACTCCCTATTGATCATGAATATGACCTCCAAGGCAGGTACAAATGATGATCATTTATTTTACATTGACTCAAGTTGTTCTAACCATGTAGCTGGCAATGTGGCACTACTTTCTGATTTGGAAGAACCCAAGGGCAAACATCAGGTACAAACAGGTGATGATACTAAACACTCTGTTGTAAAGATTGGAAATGTAAAGACATGTGATGGTAACCAGAATCTATTGAGCAGGGTACTCTATGTACCAACCATCACCAAGAATCTAGTGAGTGTTGGTCAGATTGTGGAGAAAGGTTTGCAGGTCAGATTCACACAACATGGAGCATATGTGGAGGACCCAAGACATGGATTCAAAAGGATAGCCAAGGGAGAAAAATCAGGTAGATTGTTTACTTTTGAGCTAGAAGACACCAAGAACATTGCTTTATATAATTACAAGGATCAAACACTTTCAGAGTTAGAAATATGGCACAAGAGGTTAGGGCACATAGGTGAAAGAACCCTAAAGCAAATGTGCAGGGATCAATGTGTGCTTGGGATACCTAATGTATCCAAGCAACACATGATTTACAAGTGTGGAGCATGTCAATTTGGTAAGTCTCACAGGTTGCCCTATTCAAGGAAAGGTTTCATGCATGAAGACTACCTAGACTTGGTACACACAGATGTTTGGGGACCTAGCAAGGACCCTTCCATTTCAGGTTCAAGGTATTATGTGTCCTTCATTGATGACTATAGCAGGTGGACCATCTTATACTTTATGAAGCATAAAGATGAAGTGTTTAATTGTTTCAAGAGGTATCTTGCACTTGTTGAAAATCAAACAGGAAGAAGCTTGAAGAGGCTAAGGTCAGATGGTGGAGGAGAGTACTTCTCCAATGAGTTTGAAGATTTCTTGCAGGAAAGAGGCATCAAAAGGGAGATTACTACAAGGTACTCACCTGAACAAAATGGGGTAGCTGAAAGAAGGAATAGACTCATTGTAGAAACAGCTAGGTCTATGCTTAATGAAAAGAAGTTACCAAATTAACTTTGGGCAGAGAGTGTATCTACTGCCACTTACCTTATTAACAGGTTGCCATCCAAATCACTTGATGGCATGACACCATATGAAGCTTGGCATGGTAAGAGACCTTCTCTGGATCATTGCAAAATCTTTGGTTGTGTAGCATATGTGCATATTCCCTCACAGGTTAGGGGAAAGCTAGACCCTAAAGCTGAAAAATGTATCTTCATTGGTTATGATTTGAACCAAAAGGGATACAGATTCTACAACCAACAAACAAAGGCTTCAAGGTAAGCAGAGATGTCATCTTTGATGAGAATGACTCTTGGTATGAGAATGAATGCAGGAAGGTTAGTCTACCCTATGATATGGAAGAGGATTTCCCAAAGCTCACCAAGGAGGAACCAATCCAGAAAGATGAATCAAGCTCAGATGATGATGATACAATAAACCTTGAGGAATTCAAGGCATGGAAGTCCAAAGGAAAGATGAAGATGAAGAAGCGAGAGGATACACCAGAATCCTCAACTCAAGCAATGAGGAGATCTCAGAGAGAAAAGAAGAAACCAATCAGATTTGGGTATGACACATCACTTGTAACTAAACATTCTGTATATCTTGCAAAAGACTTGTTGAATGAAGAACCAGGTACATATAAAGAGGCAATCACTAAACCAGAATGGAAAGAAGCTATGGATGAAGAAATGGAAGCTCTCAAGGAGAGTGAAACTTGGGACTTGGTACCCAAGAAGGACTCTATGAAGGTAATAGGATCCAGATGGATCTACAAGCTAAAGAGAAATTCAGATGGAACAATCAACAGGTACAAAGCTAGGTTGGTAGCCAAGGGTTTTGCACAAACCCAAGGCATTGATTATGAGGAGACATTCTCTCCTGTGGCTAAGATGCCAACTATCAGAATATTGGTGAGTGTAGCTGCATCCAAGAATTGGAACATGTACCAATTAGATGTCAAGAATGCTTTCTTGAATGGATGGATATCTGAAGAAGTCTACATGTCACAACCACCTGGCTATGAAGATCCCAAGAAGGTAAACTATGTTTGTAAATTGAAGAAGGCTCTATATGGTTTGAAGCAGGCACCTAGAGCATGGAATTACAGGTTGACAACCTACCTCCAAGACCAAGGATTTGTGATGAGCAAAGCTGATACTTCTCTGTTCATAAAGAGGAGTAGTACAGAGGTAATCTACTTGTGTGTTTATGTTGATGACATCATCATTACAGGCAATGATGTCAATGGGATTAGACACATCAAAGGACAGATGATGAAAGAATTCAAGATTAATGATCTTGGATTATTGAAGTACTTCTTAGGTCTTGAGTTAGTCTACACCAACTCAGGTATATATATCACTCAAAAGAAGTATGTACAGGATATGGTCAAGAAGTTTGGCTTGCAGGATGCTAAAGCTTCAACTACTCCAATGGAAATCAACCTAAAGCTAAGTGCTCATGAAGGGGAAGAAGTCCAAGACATCACAGGATATCAAAGCATGGTAGGTAGTTTGAATTATGCTACCCTGACAAGAATTGACATAGCATATGGAGTTAGTGTGCTAAGTCAATTCATGCATAAACCAAGGGTACCTCACCTAGAGGCAGCAAAGAAAATCTTGAAGTATTTGAAAGGAACTCAAAGTCATGGTTTGTACTTTCCTTATACATCAGATATTGACATTAAAGTATATTCAGATGCAGATTGGGCAGGATGCAAGGATGATAGGAGAAGCACATCAGGTTACATTTGTTTTGCAGGAGATAAACCTATTTCTTGGTCAGCCAAGAAACAACCTACAGTGGCATTGTCATCCACTGAAGCAGAGTATAGAGGGCTTGCCAATGCCACTCAAGAAGCTATCTGGTTAAATCTTTTGTATACAGAGTTAGGTCTATACACTAGACCTCCAATTATCTTTGGAGATAACACAAGCTCTCTTCACCTTGCAGCTAATCCAATATATCATGCTAGAACCAAACACATAGAGGTTCATTACCACTATGTGAGAGAGAAATTGCTAAGCAAAGAGATTCAATTGACATATGTGTCTACTAATATGCAATGTGCAGATTTACTCACTAAAGCATTGGATGGAAATAAGCTATGCAGATTCAAATCCATGATTGGATTGCAGGAAGTAATTGAAGATTGAAGATGAAGACTTAAGCCAAAGTGCTTGGCTTGAGGGGGAGCTGTTGGTGCATTTCAAGCCTTCACACTTGGCTTGGAACCTTGGAAGATTAGCTTGGAACCCTTGAAGGATATCACTATGTGAAGCTAGAACCATAGGAACACTTGCCTATGTGTTATTACATTTTACCCATTGTAAAAATCTATATGACTTGGCATTTACTTGTATCACATACCTACTTGATTAGTCGTGGAATTTGGACGGTGTGATTGGAGAGAATATCTCCCTACTTTTAGAGGAGTGATTATAGGAGATTTGAATTTGAATTCAAATTCAAATCTCAACTCATTCTCTATAAAAGATGCAATCAAAAAGTCGCGGGTGTCCTTCATCATTCCCGAGGCTTACATCTGTGATCATAGAGTGTGTGAGTGCTACACCATAGCCTACATATCTTCAACTCATCAGGCTACATCTATCAAGCCAATGAGATTGTATATTCATGTGAACTAATAGAAAGATTTACATTCACTATCTCTGGTTTTCTCTGAGTCATCATCTCCAAGTCTGTCAACTTCAACAGGGCATATCTCAGGATCTACTGAACCAAATCAAGTGATTCAAAGCACATTGGAACCAGATCTAAGCATACTACACAGCTACAAAGTTTCAAGTCAATTGGATCAGCCACCACGGAGAAAACTTGCTCGAAGTGCACACTGGTCTGTGTTTGCAGAGTTCCTAAAATATCGGGGGTAACTACAATTTTGCTAAAGTGATTTCTCAGTGAGTAGTTTATCATTTCTTCTCATTCCACTTGCAAATGATAGCTTGATAAGCTAATTTAATATGTCCAGAAGGAATTAGATCAATTGTAAGTGTGTTGGTCACACTGAGTAAAAGACTGAGCAGGTGTCATTACAGAAATAGCAAGTTTTCTAGAATTTTTGAAGTCTCAAGTAGTCTGTTTTGATTTGATCATTACACATATCATTTGCAAAGTAGATATATGCCTTCTTGGTATTATTTGGAAGCTAAGCAAGTGTACTAAGCATATCTGAAGCAAAGGAGGGCTGAAGCAAAGCAGGTCTAGCAGCTTCAACTCAATCTCTTGAGTGCATCCTACCATCTCTCCCAACATGTGTTGCTTCTTTGAACACCATGAAATTAACTTATCTCCCACATAACACAAGTATCCATAAATTGATCTCCTATCATCAGGATTACCTGCCCAATCTATATCACTATGTATCTTGATGTTTGTATCTGATGTAAAACCATGATACAAACCTTCTTTGAGTGTATCCTTAATGTACCTCAACACTCTTTGTCATGCAACCCAATGTTCTTTCATATGACAATGCATGAATTGAGATAATACTCCAATTGCATATGACAAGTCAGGCCTAGTTAACGTAGCATAGATCAGACTACCAACCAAACTTTGATATAGCTTCATGTCCTCGAATTCTTCTCCTCCATATCTGCTCAATTTGTGATTCACCTCCATTGGAGTAGGTGCTACCCTGCAATCATCCATTTTAAACTTGATCAACAAGTTTTTCAAATACCTTTCTTGAGTTACATACACTCCCTGTTGAGTATATGAGATCTCCATGCCCAAGAAATATGACAAGTCTCCCAAGTTATTAATCTTGAACTCTTTCTCCATTTGCTTCTTTAGGCTTTGAATTCCTTTATCATCTCTAAGTGTAAGAATTATATCATCAACATATATGCACATGTAAATGAACCCATCATAACTTGCTTTAACAAGCAAGCTACTATCTGCTTTAGATACTTGGAAACCAAGTTCTTTCAAGAACTTCACAAGTCTATAATTCCATGCCCTTGGGGCCTACTTCAAACCATACAAAGCTCTCTTGAGCTTACATACATGATCTGGATACCTTTCATTTATGAATCCTTGTGGTTGCTCCATGAAAACATCATCTGAAATGTAATCATTTAGAAAAGCATTCTTCACATTTAATTGACATAATTTCCAACCTTTACATGCAGCAATAGCTATGAGTGTCCTGATGGTCGTCATCTTTGCCATAGGATTATAAGTCTCATCATAATATATACCATATGTTTGAGCAAACCCTTTCACAACAAGTCTAGCTTTATACCTAGACACACTTCCATCTGCAAACCTCTTTGTCTTGTAGACCTATTTGCATCCAATGAACTTCTGACTATTTGGTTTAGGAACCAAATCCCATGTCTCATTCTCCATCAATGCATCATACTCTTCCTACATAGCTTTCTCCCAATTTTCCTTACCTTTTTCCTTTTCATATGTAGAAGGGTCTTCATCTGCCTTTATCATATAAGCATAATCTTTGGTAGCCAAAAAAGAAGTGTCATAGATATACCTTGTAGGTTGCCATTTGTGTCTTGATGACCTTTTGAGTTCTCCACTTCTTGAGATTTCTGGTTCATCACATTCTGGATCAAACCTTGGCACTTCGTCAACTTCAACCTGTACTTCATTATTCTCTTCTTCATCAAATATTTGAACCTTTGATTTACCTTTCTTTTGATTCACAACTTCTTCATCACCTGCTTGAATATTGAATGTATCTGCATACCAAGTACCTTGCTCATCAAATATAACATCCTTTGACACAAGGAATTGTTTTGTGGATGGACTCCACAACCTATATCCCATCTGCTTATCATCATATCCAATAAACACATACTTTTCAGCTTTAGGTTCCAATTTGTGCCTTAATTGAGATGGCACATATGCATATGCCAAACATCCAAATACCTTGCAATGATATAGAGTAGTTCTCTTACCCCACCATGCCTCATATGGTGTCATACCCTGCAAAGCTTTAAATGGTAATCTATTGACCAAATATGTGGCTTTATTTACAGCCTCAGCCCACAAATAATTTGGGCAATTTTTCTCCTTCATCATGGATCTTGCAAACTCAACAAGAGTTCTATTCCTCGTTTCTGCTACACCATTTTGTTGAGGAGAGTATCTGCAAGTAATTTCCCTTTTTATACCTGCATTCCACAAGTAATGACTGAACTCATTAGAGAAATACTCTCTCCCTCCATCTGACCTTAGTCTCTTCAACTTTTGACCTGTAATCTCTCTGCATACACATGATAATGTTTGAATGTATTGAATGCCTCTGACTTATCTTTGATCACATAGATAGTGATCCATCTGGTAGCATTATCAACATAAATCACATAATACCTTGAACCATTGATACTAAAATCCTTTGATGGTCCCCACACATCTGTGTGTACCAATTCAAGCTTCTCTGAATACATAAAACCATGCTTGGAATAAGATTGCTTATGAGCCTTACCTAGTTGACATGCCTCACATCTGTATGTCATATGTTGACCTGCAACATTAGGCAATCCAAGTAGTAAACCATTGTTAACCATATCTTTAATGCCTCTTTCATTGAAATGTCCAAGCCTTTTGTGCCAAAGATCTAACTCAAAGATCTTATGTCCTCCATAGGTGAACAAGGCATGATCAATGTTACCTTGAATCTTCAATGTGAACAATCTTCCTTCTTTCTTCCCTGAAACAATTTGTTTATACCCATTGCTAGGGTCTTCCACAAAAACTCCTTCATTAGTGAACCTAACTTCATAACCTTTTTCAACAATTTGTCCTACACTTATCAGACTCTTTGGAATTGTAGGAACATACAAAACCTTACTCAAGAGAGTACTTCCATCCTTGGCCTTCACTGATCCAATTGACTTCACATTGTGCTTTGTATTGTCACCTGTTTGAACTACATGATTAGTTACCTTATTCTCCAAATCAGTCATCAAAGCTATGTTGCCACTCAGGTGATTGTTACACCCTGAGTCAATGTAGAAAACTCTTTGGTCTTCACTTTGCCTTTCACAAGTTGCATTCATTATCAATGTTGAATCCTCCTTCTAATCTAAAGCATAATTATAGTAGGTATTGTTGTATTGTTGACTTTGGAATCCTCTACTTGCATTTCTTCCAAAGTAACCTCTACTTCTGAAATTACCTCTTTGATTTCTACCTCCTCTTCCTCTTGAATTAAAGTTATGATTATATCCACCATTATTCTGAGTATTATGCCAACAATCATGAGCTAAGTGATTTGTCTTACCACAAATCCAGCAAGCTTTGACTCCATATTTATTACTTCTGCCTCTTCCTCTACCTTTGCCACCTCCTCTTCCTCTTAGGAAGTTAGCTTGGCTAGTTGTACCTTCATCTTCATTTGCTTGTTGCTTCCCTTTGTTATTCTTCTTCTTATCCTTTGAATACATTGCTTGAACTGTACTTTTATCACCTTCACCTTTGACATCCTGCTCAAAAGTTAGCATGTGTCCTAGCAATTGATTTAAATCAGGAGTAAAATGATCTAGTGATAACCAGTGAGGATTTGCCTTACCAATTTATCCTCCTCAATATCTTCATCAACTGCTCCTAATGCATCTGCAATGTCTTTCATCCTTGTTACATAATCTGAGATGGATTGAGAGCACTTCTTGAATGTGGTAAACTCTGCCCATAAGGATGCCTTCCTTGACTTTGTGGTGTTTTGGAAATGCTCCTCCAAAGCATTCCATATATCACTTGCATTTTCAAGACATCTAATGTGAGGTAGCAAGTATTCATTAACTCCCATATAGATAATGCTCCTAGCTTGAGCATCTCTCTTCATCCAAGTCTTCAAATCCGACAATTCATTCCTAGTTGGAACACTAGGATCTCTGAACTCAGGCTTTTCCTCTTCACCTATGATATAACCTATCAAGTCTTTGCTCACAAGATGAGATTCCATCCTCATTGACCATGCTGGATAGTTCTCTCTATCCAGTTTCTCTATCTGAAGAGAATCTCCCATCCTTTCTTTACCTGTGTATTAAATCCTTCAAGCTTTATGAGTAATAAGGTTACCTTTGCTTCGAATGATACTCCTTTTGTCTTCCTTGATATCTTCTGAACTCCTTCTCAAGCTTTGCTTTAAGCTTTCACCTTTTGGATCTTCAATTGTTGAATTCTTTATGACTGCAGCAGTCGGGGTCCTCCTTTCTTCAATTTTGATGCTTCCTGCTCTGATACCACTGATTGAGAGTGTTAATCTCCAAAAGAACAAGTTATTCTTGAAGTTAGAGCACCTGTATATCAAGAATAGCTTAAACCTTCACCAATTTGGAGGATCAATACTCAACTATCAAAATCTTGAACAAACTGTGAAGAAGATGACTACACAGAAAGTCTACTGCACATAGCTCACCCATTGACTTATCAAATGTCTAAATTTTTTTATAAAACTTTGCACAAGGTGTCCCCTATAGTTTGCACACCTACTCCAAGTTAAATTATTTCAAAGGACTCAGTAGATCTTGAGAAATGATCTTAACAAGTCACCTATGTCTAAAACTGTAGTTATTTACAGTCGACTTTGACACCTGCAACTTCTAAAGCTTGGCTCTCCCAAACTAGAACCCGTTTAATCAAATACATTTAGCCATAGGTAGATTACCTTCCAACTTAAAGAATGACTCCTTGCTTGCTCAAAACTTTTCACTGTGGAAGGAGAACTGACCAAAACATTAGTATCGAATTTTGTGCCTCCTGCAACTTCACTTCTTTACATTTACACATGTAAATGTTCCTACACTCAATTCTCTCAGCTTGATCACAATTAAAACCTGAAAACTTGTAAAAAGATCAATCACCTATAGGCTTAGACTTGTACAAAAGCATTTCACAAATGATACAACACAGAAGGAGAACTCTCAGAAATATTGGGCGCAACTTTTCTTCATTTCTGGAAAACTTTACATCTGAGTGATGAGAGAGATCTTACTCACTTCTAAAGTGTCTAATGACTCATACAACTTCTAATTTCTCTATTGTCATGCTCTCTCATATTTGCCCCGACATTTTTCCTTGTATATATAGGCAAATATGTACAAGCTCATCAACATACAAAAGTATAAGTGAGCTAACTCTAAATTAATGTACATATGTATACACATCTTCATTCTTTGAACATGTACTTTCTTCATGCTTCATATCTTGATCTTTTCTTCAATCCTTGACTTCAAAACTTCATCAAAACTTCAATTATTGATTGCCTTGCACCAACAAGAACCTCTCCCTGACATAATGATAATGCACCTCAATGTGCTTAGTGCGAGCATGGAACACAGGGTTCCTCGCAACTGCCAATGTGCTCTGACTATCAGTGAAGATGGTGGTGGCAGAAGATTGACCAATACCCAAATCAGCCATGAGGCATCTGAGGGACACACACTCAATAGTCACAGTGAAAGCTTCCCTATACTCAGCCTCACAACTAGAAGTGGCCACAGTAGGCTACTTCTTGCTCAGCCAAGATATGCATGAGCTACCAAGCATGAAGCAAAAACCACTAGTGGACACATGAGTGTCATAGCAACCAGCCCAATCAAAGTTAGAAAAAGCATGCAAATCTGGCGATAGTGATCCTTGGGATAAAACAACCCAAGTAGTCGAGTACCACTCAAGTAGTAAAAGATGCGTTTAACCGCCCACCAATGCTTGATTCCTGGGCAATGCATAAACCTGCTCATCTATGAGACAGCAAACTGAATATCTGGTCGTGTAATGCATAAGTAAATCAAGCATCCAACAGCTTGCTGATAGAGAACAACATCAAATGCATCGCCAGCATCATGAAGACTCAATCGTAAACCTATTTCCATAGGAGTGGCAATAGGTTTACAGTCTTCAAGGCCAAAACGCTGCAATACTAGTGAGCAACATGTCATCAACATAAACCACAATGATTAGAAGTACATCATTAGCACGCTTAACATATAAGGTGCTTTTAGTTGGATTTTTCTCAAACCCATGTGCAATCACATAGGCATGTATCTTTTCATACCAAACACGTGGTGCTTGCTTTAAACCATATAATGCCTTCTTTAAACTACACACCTAGTTCTCATGCCCTTTTTGCATAAAGCCATGATGCTGAAAAACATACACTTCTTCATGCAAGTCGCCATTCGGAAATGTTGTTTTAATATCCAATTGATGTACATTCCAACCATGATGAGCTGCAAGTGCACAGATGCTACGAACAGTAGTCATTCGGCAAGTAGGTGCAAAGGTCTCGTCAAAATCAATGCCTCTTTCCTACGCATAATCCTTTGCAACAAGCCTAGCCTTATACCTATCAACTGTTCCATCAAGTTCATGCTTCAGCTTGTACACCCACTTTGTGCCAATGGCCTTCTTGTCAGGAGGCAAGTCACATAAAGACCGAGTACCATTCTTCATTATAGCATCATATTCAGATTGCATTACAACCATCCAATGTTCAGAATTTTGTGCTTCGTCAAACAAAATAGGTTCACTCTCATCACAGAGACTAGAGGCAGCCATAGCATAGCAATCTGATGCAAAACAGGCACTATGAGAGCCTGACCGAGTACGATATGATAGAGGTGCATCTAATTTGCTGTCACGCAAAGTGTGCACTAGCAATTTTGGCATAGTTTTTGCCTGCGCAATATCAGCTCTCTCACCAACAAGTGCGTCATGTAAATCCGCATATGAAATGGAATAATCTGCATCATCACATGAAACCTGTAAAGGTTGAGAAGTTGCCTCATTAGGACCAACACTAGACTGTCCACTTATAAAAAGAGGCAGCAAAGTATCATACATATCTTTGGAGCTAACAGATGTCTCCTTAGAACATGAAAGCAATGGCTGAATAGCATCTTCCACAAAAACAACATCACGAATAACCAAAATGCATTTAGTTTGTGGATGATAAAGACAATGGCCTTTACTTTCAGAACTGTACCCAACAAAAATACATTTTACTACTTTATGATCCAATTTTCTACGATGTTGTTTAAGCACTAATGCATATGCAAGACAACCAAAAACATGCAGATGAGCAACAGATGGCTTGCGATCATTCCAAGCCTCATATGGAGTGATAGACTATGGTGCTTTAGTGGGACACCTGTTAAGTACATATGTTGCAGACATAATAGCCTCAAGCCAAAAACTAGGTGGTAAGGCCTGACTCTTGACCATACACCTCGCCATCTCCATGAGTGAATTGTTCTTCCGTTCAGCAACTCCATTCTGTTGAGGTGTATACGGCCCTGTGCACTCGTGTTTTATCCCACATTCAGTCAAAAATGCATTAAAATTAGAAGACAAATCTTCCCCCCCTCGATCAGAATGGAGGGTGCCCATTTTACATGGCATCTTATGTCGTGGGCTGTATAAGCTCATAGACTATGAAAGATCTGTGAATGATTCGGCATGTGCAGTTCATGATTCTCAGGCTATGTCAGATGCAAAGCTTTGGCATGCACGCTTTGGTCATCTGAATTTTGCTAGTTTGCTATGCCTGCAGAAATCTGAAATGGTGTCCTCTTTGCCCAAACTTGAGGCTCCTGGAAAACATGTTTGTGAAGGCTGTATTTTGGGCAAAATGCAGCGTTCTTCCTTTCCAAAAGATGGTTCAGTTCGGGCTACGCAGAAATTGCAGCTTGTACATAGTGATGTCTGTGGTCCTATGCAGACACCCTCTTTTGGAAATTACCTTTACTTCGTGACTTTCATTGATGATTTTTCCAGGAATGCATGGGTATATCCACTCAAAGCAAAGTCCGAAGTGTTCATGTGCTTCAAACAGTTTTTGGTTTTGGCTGAAAATCTGTCAGCATGTAAAATGGGCACCCTCCGTTCTGATCGAGGGGAGGGATATATGTCTTCAGATTTTAATGCATTTCTGGCTGAACGTGGGATAAAACACCAATGTACAGTGCCGTATACACCTCAACAGAATGGAGTTGCTGAACGAAAGAACAGGTCACTCATGGAAATGGCGAGGTGCATGGTCAAAAGTCAGGTACCACATAGTTTCTGGCTTGAAGCTGTCATGTGTGCAGCATATGTACTGAACAGGTGTCCCACTAAAGCGTTGCAGTCTATCACTCCATATGAGGCTTGGCATGACCGCAAGCCATCTGTTGCTCATCTGCGTGTTTTTGGTTGTTTGGCATATGCATTAGTGCCTGAACAACATCGCAGAAAATTGGATGATAAGGTAGTAAAATGTATTTTTGTTGGGTACAGTTCTGAAAGTAAAGGCTATCGTTTGTATCATCCACATACTAAACGCATTCTGGTTAGCCGTGATGTTGTCTTTATGGAAGATGCTATTCAGCCATTGCTTTCATGTACTAAGGAGACATCTGTTAGCTCCAAAGACATGTATGATACTTTGATGCCTCTTTTTACAGGTGGACAGGCTAGTGCTGGTCCTAATGAGGCAACTTCTCAGCCTTTGTAGGTTTCATATGATGATGCAAATCATTCCATTTCTGATGTAGATTTACATGATGCACTTGTTGATAAGAGAGCTGATATTGAGCAGGCAAAAACTATGCCAAAATGGCTGGTGCAGACTTTGCATGACAGCAAATTAGATGCACCTTTGTCATATCGTACTCGTTCACGCTCTCATAGTGCCTCCTTTGCATCAGATTGCTATGCTATGGCTGCATCTAGTCTCTGTGATGAGAATGAGCCTGTTTCTTTTGATGAAGCACAAAATTCAGAAAATTGGATGGCTGCTATGCAATCTGAATATGATGCTATAATGAAGAATGGTACATGGTCTTTAGGTGACTTGCCTCCTGGCAAGAAGGCCATTGGCACTAAGTGGGTATACAAGCTGAAGCGTAAACCTGGTGGTACAGTTGACAGGTATAAGGCTAGGCTTGTTGCAAAGGGTTATGCACAGGAAAGAGGCATTGATTTTGATGAGACCTTTGCACCTACATGCCGTATGACTACTGTTCGGAGCATTTGTGCACTTGCAGCCCATCATGGTTGGAATGTGCATCAGTTGGACATTAAAACAACATTTCTGAATGGTGACGTGCATGAAGAAGTGTATGTTTTTCAGCCCCGTGGCTTTGTGCAGAAAGGGCATGAAAACCAGGTTTACAGGTTAAAGAAGGCATTATATGGTTTAAAGAAAGCACCACGTGCTTGGTATGAGAAGATACATGCCTATCTGATTGCACATGGTTTTGAGAACAGTCCAACTGAAAGCACCTTATATGTTAAACGTGCTAATGATGTGCTTCTGATCATTGTTGTCTATGTTGATGACATGCTGCTCACTGGTCCTATTGAGACACATATTGCTGATTTTAAGGCTGATTTGCATGCCTCATTTGGGATGTCTGATTTGGGGCATTTGCATCACTATTTGGGCATTTAGTTTATGCACATTGATGGTGGAATGGCTTTGTGTCAAACGAAATATATTGACACATTATTGCAACGTTTTGGCCTTGAAGACTGTAAGCCTATTGCCACTCCTATGGAGACAGGTTTACGATTGAGTCTTCATGATGCTGGAGATGCATTTGATGCTGTTCTCTATCAGCAGGCTGTTGGATGCTTGATTTACTTATGCATTACTCGGCCAGATATTCAGTTTGCTATCTCAGAGATGAGCAGGTTTATGCATTGCCCAGGAGTCACGCATTGGAAAGCGGTTAAGCGCATCTTTCGCTACTTGAGTGGTACTAAGCTACTTGGGTTGTTTTATCCCAAGGGGGGATCACTACCGCCAGATTTGCATGCTTTTTCTGACTCAGATTGGGCTGGTTGCTATGACACTCGTGTGTCCACCAGTGGTTTTTGCTTCATGCTTGGTACCTCATGTATATCTTGGTTGAGCAAGAAGCAGCCTACTATGGCCACTTCCAGTTGTGAGGCTGAGTATAGGGCAGCTTTCACAACGACTGTTGAGTGTGTGTGGCTCAAACGCCTTTTGGCTGATTTGGGTGTTGGCCAGTCTTTTGCCACCACCATCTTCACTGACAGTCAGAGCGCATTGGCAGTTGCGAGGAACCCTGTGTTCCATGCTCGCACTAAGCACATTGAGGTGCATTATCACTATGTCAGGGAGAGGTTCTCTGGTGGGGAGATCAGCTTGGCATATGTGCCCACGCAGGAGAACATTGTAGACCTTTTCACAAAGGCTCTGCCTAGGGAGAAGTTTGAAGCTTTCCGCAAAGCTTTTGGCTTACTTCCTTTTGTGGAGTGATTTCCACATAGCTTGGCACTTCCTTATACATGAGTGCCAGCTCCTTGTTCACCACATCACTCCCAGGGGGGATTTGTTGATATATTTAGGTAGTGATGTGTGTGAATACTCTAGGACCGCCGGGGCACTTTTTTCCCTCTTTAGGAGGTTTTTTTCCCCCGGCTTGTATATACGCCTATTGCCCTAATGGGATACTAATCTTTGTACATTCTCTAGTAATACATTCAGTATTGTGTGTTTGTGCTCCAAGCTTCTTCTTCTTCCTTGTGCTGTTCGCATGCTTCTGCAGACGTCTATCTCCAACAATGTGTACATATGGAGAGCAAAAGGTGTCTGAGTTGTATCTTTGGCATAAGAGGCTTGGACACTTTATTGAAAGAGGTATCAATGAGATGATTAATAATGGTTCAGTACTTGGATTACCTAATGTTGCAGGTCAACACATGACATATAGATGTGAAGCATGTCAATTAGGTAAGGCTCATAGGCAATCATATAATAAGCATGGTTTCATGTATTCAAAAAGACTTGAATTGGTACATACAGATGTGTGGGGTCCTTCAAAGGACTTTAGCATAAATGGTTCAAGATATTATGTCATATATGTTGATGATGCTACCAGGTGGATCACAATTTATGTGATCAAAGAAAAGTAGAAGTCTTTAGTACATTTAAACACTATCATACATATGCAGAAAGAATTATAGGACAAAAATTGAAGAGGTTAAGATCAAATGGAGGGGGAGAGTATTTCTCAAATGAATTCAGTGATTATTTTTGGAATGCAGGTATAAAGAGAGAAGTTACTTGCAGGTACTCTCCTCAACAAAATGGTGTAGCAGAAAGGAGAAATAGAATTCTTGTTGAGTTTGCAAGATCAATGATGAAAGAAAAGATTTGCCCTAATTATTTGTGGGCTAAGGCTATAAATACAACTACATACTTGGTTAATAGGATACCATGTAAAGCTTTGCAGGGTATGACACCATATGTAGCTTGGTGGGGTAAGAGACCTACATTAGATCATTAAAAAGTATTTGGTTGCTTAGCCTATGCTTATGTTCCTTATCAATTAAGGCATAAGTTGGAGCCAAAGGCTGAAAAATATGTGTTCATTGGTTATGATGATAAGCAAATGGGATATAGGTTGTGGAGTCGATGTACAAAGCAATTTCTTGTATCAAAGGATGTCACATTTGATGAGCAAAGTACTTGGTATTCAGGTACAAATAATACTTATGCAGGTCTTGAAGAAACATTGAATCAGAAGAAAGGTAAATCAAAGGTTCAAATCTTTGAAGAAGAAGAGAACAATGAAGCACTAGTTGAAGTTGAAGAAATGCCAAGGTTTGATCCAGAATGTGATGAACTAGAAACTTCAAGAAGTGGAGAACTCAGAAGGTCATCAAGGCACAAATGGCAACCCACAAGGTATAGCTATGATACTTCATTCTTGACTACTAAAGATTATGCTTACATGATAAAAGCAGATGAAGATCCATCTACATACGATGAAGCCAAAGGAAAGGAGAATTGGGAAAAATCTATGAAGGAAGAGTATGATGCACTCATTGAGAATGAGACTTGGGAATTGGTACATAAACCAATTAATCAGAAGGTAATTGGATGTAAGTGGGTTTACAAAGCAAAAAAATTTGCAGATCGAAGTGTGTCTAGGTACAAAGCCAGATTTGTTGTAAAAAGATATGCATAGACATATGGTGTGGACTATGATGAAACTTATAGTCTTGTTGCAAAGATGACAACCATAAGGACTCTCATAGCTATTGCTGCTTGCAAATGTTGGAAATTATCTCAATTAGATGTGAAGAATGCATTTTTGAATGGTTACATTTCACATGAAGTTTACATGGAACAATCAGATGGTTTTAAAGATCAATTTTATTCAGATCATGTGTGTAAGCTCAAGAGAGCTTTGTATGGCTTGAAGCAGGCCCCAAGGGCATGTAATTATAGGATTGCAAAGTTCTTGAAGGAACTTGGTTTTCAAGCATCAAAGGCAGATAGTAGCTTGCTAGTCAAAGCAAGTGAAGATGAATTTATATATGTTTGTATTTATGTTATGACATAATACTTATAGATACATATGACAAAGTCATACAAATGCTTAAGAAGCAGATGGAGAAAGAATTCAAGATCAGTGACTTGGGACATTTGTCATATTTCTCGGGAATGGAGATTTCATATACACAACATGGAGTATATGTAACTCAAGAAAGTTATTTAAAGAATTTGTTAATCAAATTTAAAATGGAAGATTGTAGGATAGCACCAACTCCAATGGATGTGAATCACAAATTGAGTAGATATGGAGGAGAAGAATTGAAAGACATGAAGCTTTATCAGAGTTTGGTGGGTATCCTGATATGCTACATTAACAAGGCCTGATTTGTCATATGCAGTTGGAGTTTTATCTCAATTCATGCATTGTCCAAGAAAGGAACATTGGATTGCAGGTCAAAGGGTGCTTAGGTATATCAAGAGCACACTTAAAGAAGTTTTGTCTTATGGGTTTACTTCAGATACAAGGATCAAGATATATAGTGATGCAAATTGGGTAGGTAACTCTGATGAACACATGGGTATTTGTGTTATGTGGGAGATAAGTTAATTTCATGATGTTCTAAGAAGCAACATACAGTTGCTTTATCATCTATAGAAGCAGAGTACAAAGGTATGGTAGAAGCTGCAAAGGAAGTCATATGGCTAAAAACTCTTATGAAGAGTTTTGATATCATTTAGAGTACTCCTATCATTTGTGGAGACAACATGAGTTCTTTGTATTTGGCGGCTAACCCTGTGTTTCATGCCAGGACCAAACATATTGACATCCAATATCATTTTTTGAGAGAGAAGGTTGTTGATAAAGAAATAGAAATAATGCATACTCCTACAAAGGATCAACTTGTAGATATATTGACAAAGAGTTTGGATGGACCCAAGTTGTAGAGATTTAAAGATATGGCAAGGATAAAATACATGCACGTAATTACAATTGATGATTGAGGGGGAGCTGTTGGAGCAAGACAATCAACAATTGATGATTATATAAAGCTTAGGAGTGAAGACTTGAAGAAAAGATTTAAGCCTAAAAGCATGAAGTGAAGAAGAGTTTCAAAAAGAGATGGTCTATTACACATGTGTATTAGCTTTGTAAATACCTCACAAATATTTGAAGTAATGACGAACCCACACTCATATATATATATATATATATATATATATATATATATATATATATATATATATATATATATATATATATATATATATATATATATATATATATATATATATATATATATATAGCTGTATATAGTCATGATATGTATGAGAGATGAAGATAGGTGAGATAGAGAGGAGTAGATCATAAGTTGAATGAGTATCATCCATTGGATGTAAGATGAGTTGAATAGAAGAAGTTTTTTGAGAATCGCATGTCAATTTTATTTTTCCATTTCTCCTTCTGTGTTTGGTCATTTTAGAAATCCTTTTTTACATGTCTAAGTCTATAGTTAATGCATCTATGGTCAAGTTTTGAGAGTCCAATTGCAAACATGCTAAGAGAATTGTGAGTAGGAACATTTGCATGTGTAAATGTATTAAGTGACCTCTGAAACATGCACAAATTCGGTGATCAAAGAATTGATCAGATCTCAGTGCATAGTGTAAAGTTTTACACAAATGAGGACTCAAAATCTAAGTTGGAAGGTAAGCCATCTATGTCTAAAAGAATTTGATTAAACAGGTTGTAGATTGAGAGAATCAAGTAGCTAAAGTTGCATATGTAAAAATTCGTCTATAAAAAGTGCTTGTTTCAGATATAGGTTTACTTATTGAAGTAAATCTAAAGTTTTGAAAGTTGTTTTGGAGAAATTTAACTTGGACTAGTTGCATAAACACTAGAAGAGTGTTGTGTGCAATTTTAATAGAAAACTTTAATCATTTCATCAGTCAATGAGTGAATTTTGTGAAGTAGACTTTTCTGAGTGAAGCTAGTTTTCATAAAGAAGCTGAGTGTTCATATTTTGGTAAAAGATTTCAACATTGGTGAAAGTTTTGAGCTATACTTGACATAGAGGTGTTCTAAACTCAAGTGTAGCTTGTTTTTTTTGAGATTAATCATCTCCATCAATCATGAAGACTCAATCGTAAACCTGTCTCCATAAGAGTGGCAATAGGCTTACAGTCTTCAAGGCCAAAACATCGCAATAATGTGTGTATATATTTCGTTTGACACAAAACCATTCCACCATCAACTTGCATAAATTGAATGCCCAAATAGTGATGCAAATGCCCCAAATTAGACATCTCAAATGAGGCATGCAAATCAGCCTTAAAATCAGCAATATGCATCTCATGAGGACCAGTGAGCAGCATGTCATCAACATACACCACAATGATCAGAAGCACATCATTAGCACGGTTAACATATAAGGTGCTCTTAGTTTGACTTTTCTCAAAAACATGTGCAATGAGATAGGCATGCATCTTTTCATACCAGACACATGGTGCTTGCATTAAACCATATAATACCTTCTTTAACCTGCACACCTCGTTTTAATGCCCTTTTTGCACAAAGCCACGGGGCTGAAAAACATATAGTTCTTCATGCAAGTCACCATTCCGAAATGTTGTTTTTATGTCCAACTGATGTACATTCCAACCATGATGAATTGCAAGTGCACAGATGCTACGAATTTAGTCAGTCGGCAAGTAGGAGCAAAGGTTTCATCAATGCCTCTTTCCTATGCATAACCCTTTGCAACAAGCTTAGATTTATAGCTATCAACTGTTCCATCAGGTTTATGCTTTAGCTTGTATACCCACTTAGTGCTTATGGCCTTCTTGCTAGGAGGCAAGTCACATAAAGGACAAGTACCATTTTTCATGATAGTATCATATTCAGATTGCATTACAGCCATCCAATGTTTAGAATTTTGTGCTTCATCAAACGAAACAGGTTCAATCTCATCACAAAGACTAGAGGCAGCCATACCATAGCAACCTGATGCAAAAGAGGCACTATGAGAGCTTTATCGAGTATGATATGATAGAGGTGCATCTAATTTGCTATCCCGTAAGGTCTACACTAGCCATTTTGGCATAATTTTTGCCTACTCAATATCAATTGTCTCATCAACAAGTGCATCATGTAAATCTGCATAAAAAATGAAATGATCTGCGTCATCACATGAAACCTACAAAGGGTGAGAAGTTGCCTCATTAGGACCAGCACTAGACTGTCCACCTTTAAAAAGAGGCAGCAAAGTATCATACATATCTTTGGAGCTAACAGATGTCTCCTTAGTACATGAAAGCAGTGGCTGAATAGCATCTTCCACAAGAAAAACATTACGGCTAACAAGAATGCGTTTAGTCTGTAAATGATACAGACGATAGCCTTTACTTTCTGAACTATACCCAACAAAAATACATTTTACTGCTTTATCATCCAATTTTCTACGATGTTGTTTAGGCACTAATGCATATGCCAGACAACCAAAAACATGTAGATGAGCAACAAATCATATGGAGTGATAGAATGTAGCGCTTTAGTGGACATCTATTTAGTATATATGCTGCACACATAACAACCTCAAGCCAGAAACTATGCGGTAAAGCCTGAATCTTGACCATACACCTCACCATCTCCATGAGTGACCTGTTCTTTCGTTCAGCAAATCCATTCCATTGAGGTCTATACGAAACTGTACAGTGATGTTTTATCCCACGTTTAGCCAGAAATACATTAAAGTCTGAAGACATATATTCCCCAATTTGATCAGAATCAAGGGTGCCCATTTTACATGCTGATAGATTTTCAGTCAAAACCAAAAATTGTTTGAAGCTTATAAACACTTTGGAATTTTCCTTCAATGGATATACCCATGCATGCCTAGAAAAATCATCAATGAAAGTCACGAACTAAAGATAGTTCCCAAAAGAAGGTGTCTACATGGGACCATAGACATCACTATGTACAAGCTACAATTTCTGAGTAGCCAGAACCGAACCATCTTTTGGAAAGTAAGAACACTGCATTTTTCCTAAAATATAGCCTTCACATACATGTTTACCGGGTGCCTCAAGTTTGGGTAAATAGGACACCATTTCAAATTTTTGTAGGCAAAGAAAACTAGCAAAATTTGGATGACCAAAGTGTGCATGCCAAAGCTTTGCATTTGACATAGCCTGAGAATCATGTACTACACATGCTAAATCATTTATAGATCTTTCATAGTCTATGAGCTTATACAACCCACGACATAAAATGCCAGAAGCAATAATGACGTTGCCATTTGACAGATCATGAACTGTACATCTGTCATCAACAAATTTCACAACCAAGCCAATCTTGGCTAATGAAAAAACTGATAACAGATTTTTCTTGATCCCTGGCACAAAAAAGCATCTAACAAAGTGAAAGAACTACCATCAGAAGTAGTCAAAATGATCTTACCAACTCCAATAACAAGATAGGAGGAGTTGTTGATGCATGTAACAGTATTCCCTGTAGGGGAAGGCTTGCGTGAAGAGAAGAAAGTATGCTGCGGGGTAATATGTTTGGTCGCTCCATTATCAAAGTACAAAACATCTGAGTCTACTGCAAACATGCACTGCTCATGAGAAGATGGGTCAGAACTTCAAACAATAGTAAACACCCATTTTTTTTCCTGCACAAGATTAGCAGACTTTGTTTTCGGTGTAGAGGCCTCTGCATCAACCATTCCACCCTCTTTCTTCTTTGCCTTTCTAGCAGCCGGTTTTGGACAGCTCTTGATGAGATGATCATTTGGTTTACAGTATTTGCAAAACAATTTATACTTTTCTGATTTCTTCTCATCTTTATCTTTGTTTTTTGAATGTGCAACATTTGCAGATTTCTGCTTACTAGTAGAAGAGCTCCATTTACCTTTTCCCTTCTGAATAGCCAAGAAAGCTTGATCTACAACATGCATAATAGACCTATTCTGCCTAGACTAGTCTTCTTGCAACAGAACAGAGACTAACTTCTCAAATGACAAGGCATTTGGATTGCCTTTCATTATCAAATGAAGAGTAGAAGCAAAACTCTGATATGAGTCAAGAAGACCATTTAGAACGGTCTGCACAAGTGAGCTATCTGGTATAACTTGATCAACAAAAATCAACTGTTCTTTCAAATCCTTGATCTTTGTGAGAAAACTGTCCATAGAATCACCTTCATTCATGTGCTCACTCTCCAAACAATCCGGAGGTAAGCAACATTTGACAGCCAAAGCTATCAATGCATGTGCCTGAGAATCTCTACCATCCCAATGAATTTTTTCTACAGTAGGTGCAACAGAAACAACAACACAAATAGGGGTCTGCAAAATATGATCATCACCGACACCATCTCCATCACCTCCAGCACCTGTATTGCAGGTGTAAGAGGACGTCTTTCAACACCCTGCATAATATTGCATAGTCCTTTTGTGACCAATACATGACACATCATATAAGCCCATAATGGGTAGTTAGTACCATCCAACTTATCCTCAACAGCCAACATACGGAATACATCACTGCTTTGCGGTGACCTGCTCTAATACCAATTGTTGGAGTTAAACATCTGCTGAAGCACACAAACAACACAAGCAAGAAGAAGAAGCTTTGAGCACAACACACAATACTGAATGTATTACCACTAGAATGTACAAAGATAAGTATCCCGTTAGGGCAATAGGTGTATATACAAGCCGAGGGAAAAAATCCTCCTAAAGAGGGAAAAAAGTGCCCTGGTGATCCTAGAGTGTTCACACACATCACTACCTAAATATATCAACAATTAACAGTAGTGAGAATGATCTTACCAACTCCCATGATAGGATAAGAGGAGTTATTGGAACAGTATTCCTCATAGGGGCAGGCTCGAGTGAAGTGAAGAAATTGCGTAGTGAGGTAATATGTTTGGTTGCCCCACTATCAAAGTACCGAACATATTGGTCTACTGCAAACATACACTGTTCACGAGAAGATGGGTCAAAACTGCACACAATAGTAAACGCCCATTCTTCATTCTACACTAGATTAGAAGACTTTGTTCTTGGTGTAGAGGCCTCTGCAACAACCATTCCAACCTGTTTTTTCTTTGCCTCTTTTGCAACAAGTTTTGGACGATTGTTTATGACATGATCATTTGATTTACATTACTTGCAAAAAAAATTTTACTTTTTTGTTTTCTTGTCATCTTTATCATCCTCTTTGATTGTGCAAAAATTAGCAGATTTTTGCTTACTAGTAGAAGAGCTCCATTTACCTTTGCCCTTCTGACTAGCCAAGAAAGCTTGATATCCAACATGCATAGTGGACCTCTTTTGCCTAGACTAATCTTCCTGCAACAAAACGGAGACTAACTCCTCAAATGTTAAGGCATTTGGATTGCCTTTCATCATCAAACAAAGAGTAGAAGCAAAACTCTGATATGAATCAGGAAGACCATTCAAAATAGTTTGCATAAGTGAATTGTCAAGCAAGAATTCATCAACAGAAATCAACTCTTCCTTCAAATCTTTGATCTTTGTTAGAAAACTTTCCATGGACTCTCCTTCATTCATGTGCTCACACTCTCTAACTTTTTATGGAGGTAAGCAACACGAGCCTCATTCCTTACCTGGTATAAAGTGATAAGTGTATCCCAAGCATCCTTAGCTATTCTGCAAGAGTGAATGTCAGGAATAATGGCACGTATGACAGACAAGGCTATCAATGCATGTGCTTGAGCATCTCTGCCATCCCAACGAATTTGCTTTGCAGTACGTGCAGCAGAAAACGAAGCACAAACAGGAATTTGCAGAATATCATTATCTTCGATGCCATCTACATCAGCTTTAGTCCCTGTATTTGTAGGTGTAATAGGATGTTTTTCAACACCCTATACAATATTCCACAGTCCTTTTGTGACCAATACATGATGTATCATATAAGCCTATAACGGGTAATTCATACCATCCAACTTATCCTCAATAGTCAACATACAAAATACATCACTACTTTTAGCCATGGCCACTGATTAAAATACCCTGATGCAAAAAATTGACTGTATCTCAAAACGTTGAAAAAAACTACCTTGTTGGGTTCTGCTAAACTTGTAGTAGACTTCAAGATGCTTATATTGGTGAACCAAAACCTGTATATATCTTTGGCATAAAAAGATGAAATAGCCTACACAAGCACTATGATAGTGCATTTGGAGGTTGAAATGAGCTCCCCTTTTTTTGTGCGATTTTGAGACTGTGACCGGAGGGGTGTCGACGATGCCCTAGATGAAGCGATGACCTACTTTGATACCAATTGTTGGAGTTTGAGGTCTACGGAAGCACATGAATAACACAAGGAAAAAGAAGCAGCTTGGAGCACAACACACAATACTGAATGTATTACCACTACAATGTACAAAAATAAGTAAACCGTTAGGGTGATATGCATATATACAAGTCGGGGGCAAAAAACCTCCTAAAGAGGGAAGAAAGTGCCCCGGCAGTCCTAGTGTGTTCATGCACATCACTATCTAAATATATCAACAGTAACCATAGAAGAGAACAAAGAGTGATGTAGATACATAGGAGAAGACCTAAGTGAAGAAGAAGAAGTAGAGCTTGTAGGTTTATTAAGGGAATATAGGGATGTGTTTGCATGGACCTATAGAGACCTAAAGGGGGTAGATCCAAAAATATGCTCTCATACAATCCCCATGACGGCTGATGCCAAGCCCACCAAATAGAAGGCCTACACATATAATGACACTTATGTAGCCAAAATAAAAGAAGAAATTGATAGATTTATTGAAGTTGGATTTATCTATGAGATTGAGCATACTAAATGGGTGTCCCCCATCATAGTGGTGCCCAAAAAGAACAAAAAGTTGCGGGTGTGTATTAACCTTAAAAAAGTTAATGCTGCTACAATCAAAGATAGCTATCTGCTTCCAATCATCAAACATTTATTGGAGTCTGTTGTAGGCAAGGAAGTTTATAGCTTCCTTGATGGATTTTCAGGTTACAACCAAGTAGCCATTGCCCCAGAAGATCAACACAAAATGGCCTTTGCCATAGAGTGTGGCATCTTTGCATTTCATGTGATGCCATTTGGGCTCACCAATGCACCTGCAACATTCCAAATGCTCATGTGTCATGTATTCAAAGAGATCTTGCAAAAGATCTTAGAATTATATGTGGATGATTTATGTGCTCATTCACAAGAAAGAAGACACCACATCCAAGAGCTCAGACAATTCTTCAACAAGTGTAGAGAATATGGAGTTTGTCTGAGTGTGTGTTCATGGTATGTCAAGGTAAGATCTTAGGCAATATTGTTTCTAAGAACGGAATATCAATAGATGAGAACAAAGTAAGAGCCATAGTGAAGTTATAGAGGCCAAGGAATGTTTAACAAGTACAAGACATTATGGGCCATTGTGGATATTACCACAGGTTTATCCACATGTATGCGATCATAGCTATACACCTTTGTTGACAAATTTTGAGTGGAACGATGAACGTGAAAATTACTTCAATGAGCTGAAGAGACATTTGTGCACAAAACCAATATTGACCACTCCTGATTGGAATAAACCATTCCATGTCCATGTAGATGCATCCAATTATGCAATATGATGTGTGCTAGCACAATCCACAGGTGAAGGAAATTTAGATTTGCATATAGCATATGTGAGCAAATAGCTAAACACAACTGAATGAAACTATACAACAACCGAGAGAAGGCTTAGGCATGGTATATGCCATGAAAGTTAGAAACTATCTATTGGACAACAAGTTCAAGTTTTTCACTGATCATCAAGATTTATTATATTTGGTCAATGAACCTTGCAATAAAGGATGCTTAGTAAGAGGGTTCCTCTTACTAATGGAATAGGACTTTGAAGTGGTTGTTAGGAAAGGTGGGACCCACCTCATGGTGGATCACCTTTCTCACATCTCTTTAGGAGAGTCACTGCAAGATGTGCTTGATGAACTACCCGATGCTTATTTGTTCAATTTAGAAGTTGTTCCTAAATGGAAAAATAAGTTGTTATCCGTCCTACCCTCTGGACCTGCAAATAAAAATTTGAAAATGAACAAAGATGAAATTATAAAATCATCAAAATATCAAATATTGACAAGAATTATGTACAAACAAGATACAGAATGTGTGTTAGCTTGTTGTGTCAAGGAGGACGAACATAGCACTTGGTTGCAACAAGCCCATGCATGATTGTTAGGAAATCACTACTCTAAACAAAAAACATTGCACAATTTGAAATGTTTAGGAGTGTATTGGCCTAGTATGGACAAAGAAATACATGAGAGGATTAAGAATTTCTTAGTGTGCTAGAAGAGACCCCCCGTGGAGTATGCTTCCCTTTATCACGTGTCGTTAATTCCAGAATGGAGTGCTCCATTGGTAGAATTTTTGAAATCAGGAACACTACCCAATGAGGCTAGTCTAGCAAGAAAATGAAGCATGGAGCAAGAGGCTCAGGAAAATGCCTTAATTGGATACAACCTATAATGAAGAGGCAAAGATGGCCACTTAAGACTATGCGTTCACAAATTAGACTATTTGACAATCTTAGAAACTGCACATAGTAGTGTTGCAGGTGGACAGTTTGGGCTTGATCGAGTAATTAAGACCATTTTGTTCTTAGGAATTTGGTGGCCCAATCTTCATATGGATGCACATACCTATGTGAGAAGATGCAACACATGCCAATGTGCACAATATCCTCAGAAAAGATGAGATGCCTTTAAGGCCAATGATGGGAGGATGCACATTCTCAAAGTGGGGTATAAACTTTGTAGGTCCTATTAACCCCCTAGCTAGAAACTCCCATGTAGAGTACATTACTTTAGCCATAGATTACCTTAAAAAGTGGGTAGAAGTAAAATTCACGACAAAGAACGATGCTTAAACAATGGCTAAGTTCTTATTTGAGAACATGTTCACCAGATATGGGTTGCCAATAGAGTAGTGAGTGATAGAGGTACCCACTTCTTGAGTGAAGTCATTGAAAACCTTCTCCAAGAATTCTTGGTGATACATAAGAAGTCATCCCCCTATCATCCACAAGCTAACCGACAAGACGAGAGCATAAATAAGATCCTATGTGATGTATTGACAAAACTGGTAAATAATAAATACTCCAATTGGGATAAACAACTTCATCATGTTGTTTGGGCTTATAGAGTTGTCTACAAAATGGTACTCAATGCCACCCCATTTTTTATGATCTTTGGAAAGAATGTTATGTTACCATTAGAATTCTTGATCCCGACTTTAAAAATAGCACAAGAGCATGAGTGGAATGGACATGAGCTATCCTCTAGGATATTTGATCTAGAATGCTTAGGTGAGATTAGGTTATGAGCAGCAGGAGACATCTACAGTGCAAAGAGAAGACAAAAGGCATACTATGATGCACACATCAAGGATAAAGGATTGGAAAAGGGCCTAGTGTTGACTTATGCACAAGTAGCATGCCCGTGAATTGGAAAAATGAGGATATGAAACCATGGTCATTAATAGAAGTTCCACTAGTGGTGCGGTTCAATTGGCCACTCTAGACGGTGACATCTTGCCAAGATATATAAGTGGATGTCAAGTCAAGGTATATCAAGAAACTCTTATAGAGGATATGATAATGAGACTCAACATTTCTAAGAAGCAAAAAGAAGAAGAGTTAAGGGTTAGAGAAGAAGCATAGGTAGAGGCTAGAGAGCGCATTAGGTGAAATAAGTTAAGGCGATAAGTTAAGGCAACAACTGGATGTCAATCCCAATGCCCCAAGATATCACATGGTGATGTGCACCAAAAAGAATACACATCCTAGCATCATAGATAGATGACCATTCACCATGATTGAGCTAGGGCACGACACTGCAAATAAGATTATCAAAGCTCTAATTGATTCTGGAACTGCCACTAGTGCAATTAGGTACTCATGCTATAAAGGATTGGGCATGGAAGTCAAGCCATTAGAAGCTTATTTAGTGGGCTTAGGAGGTGTGGAAACCCCTTGTATTAGCGAGGTGGACATTCCTATCCTCTTAAAGGATGTCTGTTTGAGAGTAAAGTTTCTAGTTTTCCATGATGAGGACATCATAGAACATATGATATTAAGACAAGATTGGATGTAAGATCAAGCAATTGACTTAAGCCTATGACAATGATAACTTAAGGTATGGGATAACAAGCAACGCCTAATAGGTGAATTAGAAGGCAAGGGCCCTTTTGATTTTAGTACCCAACACTTGACAAGCATGAAAAAGTCCAATGTGCACCATTCCTTGCCTATTGATGGGCAAGTCATGCAAGTGCTAGAACCCACTTCCCTTCCAAAACTATCCACATCACAAGTGGAACAATCAATTTTGTAGAGCAGAGGTGCACAAATGCAACTAGATGACAAGAAGGAGACCACCTTGGTGACAGAAGCTGCTACACAACCTTGGTCCTTGTGCATAAGGACAAAACCTGAAACAAATTTCAAGACTTAAAGAATATGGGTGATAAAAGGCAAGAAACCACTAGATTTGCCCCAACAATTCCCATCTAGGCAAGCCAACCATGCCAAAAGAAGAATCAAGCGACTAGGACAAGCTTAACCACAAGGTATTTGATAAATTTGGGTTCCTAAGGAATTAGCTACATCTCAACAGGGCAATTACACATGTGGGTGCCCAACTAACTCTTACATACACAAAACCCTATGCTCTCCCTCATGAGAAAAATCTCAAGAAAGAAGCCAAGGAGAAGCAAGAGTCAGAACCAAGCACAAAGATCAAAAGAAGATCAACTCACCTCTTCAGTAATAGTAAGAAGACAATAAAAAAGGGTATGGGTTCGGAAGACAAAAACACAAATAGCCCCCCACAGAACCAAAGAGCCAACCATGAAGGATACAAAATTTAAGAAACCATCGAAAGATGAAGAGGCCAAAAGTGATATGTACACAACCAAACACTGTTCTAAAATGGATCCCTATAAGGAGGAATGATGATTTGTCATTCAACCATGGATGATGTGTAAAAACCATGTGCCTTTGGCATAACCCCATCTTTTACACCATTCAAGTCATGCATTTCCACATAATGCATTAATATAGGGCCACATTACAAAGCTGTGCATAGAGATAGTTGAGAATCCTAGGCACATAAGACACATTTGACATATGTAAACTATTGTTACTAACCTCTTTATTCTTGTTTTGTGACATTGTTCCAAAAAAATAAGAATAAATATATCAACAAATCCCCCTGGGAGTGATGCGGTGAATAAGGAGCTGGCACTCATGTACAAGGAAGTGCCAAGCTATGTGGAAATCACTCCACAAAAGGAAGTAAGCCAAAAGCTTTGCGGAAAGCTTCAAACTTCTCCCTAGGCAGAGCCTTCGTGAAAAGGTCTATAATGTTCTCATGCATGGGCACATATGCTAAGCTGATCTCCCCAGCAGAGAACCTCTCCCTGACATAATGATAATGCACCTCAATGTGCTTAGTCCGAGCATGGAACACAGGGTTCCTCGCAACTGCCAATGCGCTCTGACTGTCAGTGAAGATGGTGGTGGCAGAAGACTCACCAACACCCAAATCAGCCATAAGGCATTTGAGCCACACACACTCAACAGTGGTTGTGAAAGGTGCCCTATACTCAGCCTCACAACTGGAAGTGGCCACAGTAGGCTGCTTCTTGCTCAACCAAGATATACATGAGCTACCAAGCATGAAGCAAAAGCCACTAGTGGACACACAAGTGTCATAGCAACCAACCCAATTAGAGTCAAAAAAAGCATACAAATATGGGGATAGAAATCCCCCCTTGGGATAGAACAACCTAAGTAGTCGAGTACCACTCAAGTAGCGAAAGATGCGCTTAACCCCTTGCCAATGCTTGACCCCTTGGCAATGCATAAACTTGCTCATTTGTGAGACAACAAACTGAATATCTAGACATGTAATGTATAAGTAAATCAAGCATCCAACAACCTTCTCATAGAGAACAACATCAAATGCATCTCCAACATCATGAAGACTCAATTATAAACCTGTCTCCATGGGAGTGGCAATAGGTTTACTATCTTCAAGGCCAAAGCGCTACAATAATGTGTCAATATATTTCGTTTGACACAAAGCCATTCCACCATCAACATGCATAAACTGAATTCCCAAATAATGATGCAAATGCCCCAAATCAAACATCTCAAATGAGGCATGTAAATTAGCCTTGAAATCAGCAATATGCTTCTCATGAGGACCAGTGAGCAGCATGTCATCATCATACACCACAATGATCATAAGAACATCATTATCACACTTGACATATAAGGTACTTTCAGTTGGACTGTTCTCAAAACCATCTTTAATCAGATAGACATGTATCTTTTCATACCAAGCTCGTGGTGCTTGCTTTAAACCATATAATGCCTTCTTAAACTTGCACACCTGGCTTTCATGCCCTTGATGCACAAAGCCACGGGGTTGAAAAACATACACCTCTTCATGCAAGTCACCATTCAGAAATGCTGTTTTAATGTCCAACTGATGTACATTCCAACCATGATGAGCTGCAAGTGCACAGATGCTACGAACAATAGTCATTCGGCAAGTAGGAGCAAAGGTTTCATCAAAATCAATGCCTCTTTCCTGTGTATAACTCTTTGCAACAAGCCTAGCCTTATACCTGTCAATTATTCCATCATGTTTATGCTTCAGCTTGTATACCCACTTAGTGCCAATGGCCTTCTTACCAAGAGGCAAGTCACATAAAGACCAGGTACCATTTTTCATGATAGCATCATATTCAGATTGCATTGCAGCCATCCAATGTTCAAAATTTTGTGCTTCATCAAACAAAATAGGTTTAGTCTCATCATAGAGACTAGAGGCAACCATAGCATAGCAATATGATCCAAAGGAGGCACTTTGAGATCCTGATCCAGTACGATATGATAGAGGTGCATCTAATTTGTTGTCATGCAAGGTCGACACCAGCCATTTTTGCATAGTTTTTGCCTGCTCAATATCAGCTCTCTCATCAATAAGTGCGTCATGTAAACCTGCATCAGAAATGGAATGATCTGCATCATCACATGAAACCTACAAAGGCTAAGAAGTTGCCTCATTAGGATGAGCACTAGACTGTCCACCTGCAAAAAGAGATAGAAAAGTATCATACATGTCTTTGGAGCTAACAAATGTCTCCTTAGTACATAAAAGCGATGGATGAATAACATCTTCCACAAAAACAACATCACAGCTAACCAAAATGTGTTTAGTCTGTTCAGGCAGTAACACATATGTCAGACAACCAAAAACACACAGATGAGCAACAGATGGCTTGTGAACATGCCAAGCCTCATATGGAGTGATAGACTGTAGTGCTTTAGTGGGACACCTGTTAAGTACATATGCTGCACACATGACAGCCTCAAGCCTAAAACTATGTGGTAAAGCATGAATCTTGACCATACACCTCGCCATCTCCATGTGTCACCTGTTCTTCCATTTAGCAACTCCATTCTGTTGAGGTGTATACTGCACTATACACTAGTGTTTTATCCCATGTTCAACTAGAAATGCATTAAAATTAGAAGACATATATTCCCCCCCTCAATCAAAACGGAGGGTGCCAATTTTACATGCTAACAGATTTTTAGCCAAAACAAAAAACTGTTTGAAGCACATGAACACTTTGGACTTTGCTTTCAATGTTTATACCCATGCATGCCTGGAAAAATCATCAATGAAAGTCATGAAGTAAAGATACTTTCCAAAAGAAGGTGTCTGCATAGGACCACAGACATCACTATGTACAAGATTAGATTTTTGAGTAGCCCGAACTGAACCATCTTTTGGAAATGAGGAACGTTGCATTTTGCCCAAAATACAGCCTTCACAAACATGTTTTCCAGGTGCCTCAAGTTTGAGCAAAGAGGACACCATTTTAAATTTCTTCAAGTGTAACAAAGTAGCAAAATTAAGATGACCAAAGCGTGCATGTCAAGCTTTGCATCTGACATAGCCTAAGAATCATGTACTGCACATGCTGAATCATTCACAGATCTTTCATAGCCTATGAGCTTATATAGCCCACGACATAAAATGCCAGAAGCAATAATCACATCGCCATTTGATAGATCACGAACTGCACCTATCATCAACAAATTTCACAACCAAGCCAATCTTGGCTAAAGTTGAAACTGATAATAGATTCTTCTTGATCCCTGGCACAAATAATGCATTTGACAAAGTGAAAGAACTACCATCACTAGTAGTCAAAATGATCTTACCAACTCCCATAAGAGGATAAGAGGAGTTGTTGGCACATGTGACAGTATTCCCTATAGGGGCAGGCTCGAGTGAAGTGAAGAAACTACGCTGTGAGGTGATATGTTTGGTCACCCCACCATCAAAGTACCAAACATCGGAGTCTACTACAGACATGCACTGCTCATGAGAAGATGGGTCAAAACTGCGAACAATAGTAAACACCCATTCTTCTTCCTGCACAAGATTATCAGACTTTGTTTTTGGTGTAGAGGCCTCTCCAACAACCATTCCAGCCTCTTTCTTCTTTGCCTCTTTAGCAGCCAATTTTGGACAATTCTTTATGATATGATCATTTCCTTTATAGTACTTGCAAAACAATTTTTGCTTTTCTGATTTATTTTTATCTTTGTCTTCCCTCTTCGATTATGTGGAATTAGCAGATTTTTGCTTACTAGTTGAAGAGCTCCATTTTCCTTTGCCCTTCTGACTAGCCAGGAAAGCTTGATCTGCAACACACATAATGGACCTGTTCTGCCTCAATTGATCTTCGTGCAGTAGAACAGAGACTAACTCTTCAAATGACAAGGCATTTGGATTGTCGTTCATCATCAAACGAAGAGTAGAAGCAAAACTCTGATATGAATCAGGAAGACCATTCAGAACGGTGCGCACAAGTGAGCTATCTGGTATAACCTCATCGGCAGAAATCAATTATTCCTTCACGCCTTTGATCTTTGTTAGAAAACTGTCCATAGAATCACCTTCATTCATGTGCTCACTCTTCAACTATTTTCGAAGGTAAGCAACAGGAGCCTCATTCATAGCTTGGTACAGTGTGGTAAGTGTATCCCAAGCATCCTTAGCTGTTCTGCAAGAGTGTATGTGAGGAATAATGGCACATTTAATAGACAAATTTATCAATGCATGTGCCTGGGCATCTCTGCCATCCCAATAAATTCGCTCAGCAGTAGGTGCAACAAAAATCGCAACACCAACAGGAATATGCAGAATATCATCATCTTCGACACCTTCTGCATCAGCTTCAGTACTTGCAGTTGTAATAGTTGCAAGTGTGATAGGACGTTTTTGAACACCCTGCACAATGTTCCACAGTCCTTTTGTAACCAATACATATCGCATCATATAAGCCCAAAATGGGTAGTTGCTACAATTCAACTTATTATCAGCAGCCAACATACAGAATACATCACTGCTTTCAGCCATGGCCAATGACTAAAATACCTTGATGCAGAAAATTGATTGTATCTCAAAAAGTTGAACAAAACTGCCCAGAAAAATTCTGCTAGACCTGTAGTAGACTTTGAGATGCTTATACTGGTGAACCAAAACTGGTATATAACTTTGGCACAGAAATATGAAATGGCCTGCACAAGTGCTGTGATAGTGCATTCGGAGGCCGAAACGAGCTCAGATCACGATTTTGGCATCACAAAGAGAGGTCCTTTTGATCTTGAAAACACGTTGAGTATGCTCACCAAAATTTGTGCAATTCTGATATTGCACTTGGAGAGGTGTAGATGACACCCTAGATGAAGCGGCGACCTACTCTGATACCAATTGTTGGAGTTAGATGTCTGCCAAAGCACGTGAACAACACGAGGAAGAAGAAGAAGCTTGGAGCACAACACACAATACTGAATGTATTACCACTAGAATGTACAAAGATAAGTAGCCCCTTAGGGCAATAGGTGTATATACAAGCCAGGGGAAAAAAACCTCCTAAAGAGGGAAAAAAAGTGCCCCGGTGGTTTTAGTGTGTTCACACACATCACTACCTAAATATATCAACATTACTTTGACAACACTATAACAATGATAGATTAGGAAACCTCTTCGTCAACATACCCTTGAGCACTTAGGTCAAGACCCAATTTTTCACACCATACTTCTTACAATGCATTCCCCTAGTAAGCATGCATAGAGCCACATTATAAGGCCATGCACAAGGCACATAGTTTCTTCAATCCATGCACTAACAGACTTACCCATCATTCATTATGGGTCATGAGTACTTGGCATGACAACTATGAAACCCATGTTTGAAAGATCCAGATGACATCAAGGTTGTTACAACATCAGTACCTATGAAGCAATTCACAACGGATAGCTTCTCAAAATCAACATTGACCTCTTTTGAGCAACTAGAAATTTTTGAAAGCTCACAAATACACCATCATGTTGGAATCCAAGGAAGAAGTATATACAAAGGGACTAAAATTGCAAAGGCTCGCAGTGACAAAATGAAGAACAAGACAACTAACACTGCTACATTTGGAAGACAAACCGCTCTTGTTAATACATGATGGACTCTACCTCTCACAGTACTACATGGAACGCCCACTCCAACAAGGGTCTGTCAGGGATGAAAGACTCGAGAGGGGGGAGAATTGGCATGCAAGGTCAAGCACAAGGCATGGGAATGCATCAAAGAAGTGGACACATAAGAAGAGGGAGCATGTAGGGAGCTCCAAGAAGTATATGTCAAATTTTCAGAAGAAACCCTTATAAAAATAGTGATTTCGATCACAAAAAACCATTGTAAATATCATTTCACATTTTTGCAACTCCTTGTTGTTCAAGTCAAGGAGCCCTCAAGCTTGAAGATATTAGAAGCATTTATGTACCAATTCTCATGATTTTTAGACTCCATTTGAGATCTCAAATAAGCCTTGGAACCTAATTTTTATCTAGGCTGGACATTAGGTCTGGACGGGGATAAAACTAGTCAAAAACCTATAAAACGACCTAGAGAGATCATTTTTGAGGTTAGCAAGTTAGAGAGAGAGAGAGAGAGTTTCTTGAAGAGCAAATTATTGAGAATGAAAGCTTCCATTGTTCCTACCTTTGTTATCTTGTCTTGTGCATGTGTGTGTGTGCATGCATGTATATGCTTGTCACCCACATTTGCTTGCCACAATTGCTCACGATCTTCATATCCTCTTCATGCCTCCATAGATTGACAAGTAAAGGAGGTGGTGCTCACGCTTGGGATATAATTAGCTACCTTAGAAGGTGATGTATTACAAAGCTATATTAGTGGTTGTAGAATAAATATTTATCAAGAGTCTTTGATAGAGGAGATGCTAAGTCGACTCAATGTAGCTAAGAAGCACAAGGAAGAAGAGAAGAGAATTCACGATGAAGCACAAGCAAAGGCCTTGGAGCTCATTAGACATATGAAGTTGAGAAGACAAGGCATAGATCAACCTAGTGTTACATGGAGCTTGATTGCCTCCATGCACAATGAAGAGAGAATGAGGCAGAGAGCAAGAACAATGTTGCCATATTGTCTACAATCAAGAACAGGTAATAAGAGGCACGATTATCAAGAAATTAACTACTAACTAAAAACCAAGAAAATCAAATGCATGTCACAAGTCATACGTGGCGACAAAAAAAGAGAGAGATATTTCCATTAGAATGAGGCCTCTTTATACAAGAAAGTGGCCTTAAAGGCTCTTCACATCCACACTTCCTTCACCCTTCAATTGATCCTTAGCATAAGACTTTTCCATACAAAAAATATATATTCCAATGTGCCCCTAACACTAGCATGCATGGTGGACTTGAACTACCACTATCCCTTGATTGGTACTACCCTTACCTAGTCTGAAAGAATGCTTCAATCCATGAGCCTTCACATCTCTTATGCCCGAGGACACCGGTTCCATCACACTCATCAACTAAGGCCCTCACATCAAGTCCAAAACAAAATCTCCAAAAAATAAGAACTCAATACATAGACTATTTCCATGTGGATCTCCATAGTGGTGAAGAAGTAGCACCTCCCTTAGCATAGAGTGGTCCAACTCCAAGAACATAGCCAATGCTAGCGGTCAACCTGTCAATCAAGAAATATCTGTACACAAATTTTCATGCTCTACCCTTACGAACAACACTTGCAAACCAAAGTGCATGGTTAGACCATGGTATGGCGTGCAACCATTGCCCATAACAAATCCAAGCCCATGAAGCAATGTGTAATACAAAGCAGAGTTCCTGGAACCAAATCTAAGATGTGCAAATACACGACTCACAACTCATAGACTACCTGCCTATATGCACACAAATGAAGTACATGAGTGTCTCAATTACATCATGTTGTAGAAAAAGGATGAACCATCAATATGTAAGGGACAAGAACATCAATGGCTCCAAGTCATTCTTCTATTATGGTCAATATAGTCACTAGAAGTAGTAAATGAAAACAAGAAATGGTGTGCTCAACATGACAAGGATGGTTTTGTCCAAAGTCACTGTGAAATATCCCAATTAAACTGGTCATCAACTGTGAAGAAATTAAAAAATAGCACGCATAAAATTGCATCCTTTATTTATCAAGAAGAACAAGAAACCCATGAATGATCATATAAAAAAACATCGAATCCAAACATGAAACATCTATGATAGTAGATAATAGTAAGATTTCAAAGTGCAAACCCCCTCACAAGGAAAAAAACGATTGCACTCCATGCACCCAAGCTATGCGTAATGGTTTATGGACAAATGCCAATCAATGAGCACATTGGATGTGATCCAAAAAAAAATGTGTAGTTCTTGCGTAACTACACATTTTGTTAACGGAGTGTTGGCATCACGGAGTAGGTTTCTTTTTATTAATGGAGCAAGAACGACATCGCCATATTGTCTAGAATCAAGAACAAGTAATAAGAGGCATGATTATCAATAAAGATTAACTACTAACTAAAAACCAAGAAAACCAAATGCACATCACAATCCATATGTGGGGACAAAAAAAGAGAGATATTTCCATTAGAATGAGGCCTCGTCATACAAGAAAGTGGCCTTAAAGGCTCTTTGCATCCACACTTCCTTCACCCTTCAATTGATCCTTAGCATAAGACTTTTCCATAATAAAAAATATATATTCCAATGTGCCTCTAACACTAGGCATGTTAATTATGAAGTCCCAAGGTATGATATGGCTATGTTCCAGGTCAAGAGTATTCCCTCTCATCATATGACAAGTAGACATCCTTTTATAATAGTAGAATTAGGACATGACACGAACGCTATGACAATCAAGGCATTGATTGATTCAAGGGCAACTACTAGCACGATAAGATATTCTTGCTATCAGTACATGGACTTGTCAATTAATCCTATTGAAGCTTATATTGTAGGATTGAGAGGAGTGGGAACCCTTTAGCTTGTTCTCTTGGTGGATATTCATAAGGCCTATATTGAGGAGGTTTTGGTGTCGAGGTTGTCAGTTGTAAGGACAACTGGTATATTTATGCTTAATGTTGCAGTAGAAGTTTGGTCCCTACATAGGTGTCTTACATATGGATACCACTATGGTTGGGTAGGTCCTCCTCTTCCACAAGCATGAGATGGATGGTCCCCTCCACAATGCACACATCTTCTTAGTATTGACATTTGCATGGGTTGAGCTTCATAGGGATCTGATCCTTGATGGTTTCGAACTCCCAACTTCTTAGCAACTAAGTTTGCCAATTCTTCTACATTCTTGGATTGGGTAGAACCACTACTACAAGATTCCTCAAACTTGGTTGAAGTATGAGGAATCTTCAAGTCATTAGCTAGGTTTTCTTCCAATCTATACATTCCCTAAGAAACTCATCCAAAGTTTCTAGTCGTTTCATGTATACCAAGGTTGTTAAATTCCCATTAGTTAAGAGACCCAAAAATAATGAGATCATTTTGGGTTGTGTTGGCCTTTCTGTGGCTCAACAAAGATCCACATATTCCTTAAACCTTCTAGTTGCAAGTTTTAATGACTCATTGCTTGTTTGTTTGAAATAATGAATCAAAGAAGAGGTATTACATTTAACCCCTCTCTTAGTGAACTCATCAATGAAATCTTCTAAGAATTGTTCAATGTTAGCAAATTTATTAGGGTATAGGGGTTGGAAACACGACATAGTTGTTTCCAATAGTGTGAATCCAAAAGCTTGATACCAAATAAAGAAGTTATCGATCTATTTGGCTTCCAGTTGTTTAAACTTAGCCACGTGATCATAAGGATCCCTTGATCTGTCATAGTGATTCCTTGGGCATTTTGCCACTTGGTAAAGTCTCAATTTTCTACCTCTTGGAGTTAGACGTCTGCAAAAGCACATAAACAGCACAAGGAAGAAGAAGGAGCTTGGAGCACAACACACAATACTGAATGTATTACTAGAGAATGTACAAAGATATGTAGCCCATTAGGGCAATAGGTGTATATACAAGCCGCAGGAAAAAAAACCTCCTAAAGAGGGAAAAAAGTGCCCCGATGGTCCTAGAGTGTTCACACACATCTCTACCTAAATATATCAACAAATCCCCCCTGGGAGTGATGCGATGAACAAGTAGCTGGCACTCATGTATAAGGAAGTGCCAAGCTATGTGGAAATCACTCCAAAAAAGGAAGTAAGCCCAAAGCTTTGCGGAAAGCTTCAAACTTCTCCCTAGGCAGAGCCTTCGTGAAAAGGTCTGCAATGTTCTCCTACATGGGCACATATACGAAGCTGATCTCCCCAGCAGAGAACCTCTCCCTGACATAATGATAATGCACCTCAATGTGCTTAGTGCGAGCATGGAACATAGGGTTCCTCGCAACTGCCAATGCGTTCTGACTATCAGTGAAGATGGTGGTGGCAAAAGACTGATCAACACCCAAATCAGCCATAAGGCGTCTGAGCCACACACACTCAATTGGTGTCACCACTGATTCGACAGTCCAGACCCTAGATCGAATGGTGGAGAATGAATGTGCCTAATTTTTTCCCCTTTGCCCTGGATATCATATAAAGAACCAATCTTAACCATCCATTTGATAAATCCAATGGTTGTAATGAAAAGCAGTTGATCCTAGGGCTGAGAGTTGATTTCTCTATATCCAAGGGCCCAAATTCATTCAAAAAATTATAAGAACCCCCCTCCAAACTCATAGAGCATCATTGTTAGGCATCCATAGGGCCCTTGCTAGCACATGGTTTCCTTGAGACGATCACCCTCAGTTGAGCGTGTGAGGATCCAAGGTGGGCTAGTAAGAGCCTAGTTCCTAGAATCAATTTTTAGACTTCCACTCCAGGATAGAATCATAAACCCAATGTCTCTTTCTTTGCTCACCCTTAGTGGAGCATCTGAGTGAGTTAGAGTTGGCTTTATGAGTCTTAGACTTCTTTGGAAGCACATTACGATCCTAGAAAGACATAGGGTCAATGAAGTGGAACCTATCCTCTTACATGAGACATTCGGTTGAATTGTCATGGTTAGAGGGTCATGCAGACCACCTTTGACTAGTAGAATGCTTAGCTTGACGTTTCACAACATTCTTGTATATGTATATCATAAAAATATCTTCTAATTCATGTCTCTTGTCTCTTAGTCTCTTATATGTTTTTACATGTCTCCTTCTATCTCTTTCTATGTGTGAGAAGGCTCCGTAGTCATGCATTGAAATAGTGAGAATGATCCATTGAGATTGAGAGAAAAAGTTTCTATTCATTTATACATCATGAGCCACATGCATTCATACCACCCATAAAAACCCATGCATATGATTCAGTTTTGAAAGTGTATAAGAAGCTCCATTCTTGGACCATTCTTCCTTTCACAAATTGATTCATGTGTGTGGTTTTCTTTTTGTTCTCATCATGCATGCATCCACAAGAACCCATGCATATGAATTAATTTTTGAAAGTCTATAAGAAGCTCCATTCTTGGACCATTTGTCCTTTCAAAAATTGATTCATGTGTGTGGTTTTCTTTTTGTTCTCATCATGCATACATCCATATGTTCCCCCTTCTCATAATCAAATCATGACATCTCTCCTCTCCATACCCAACTTCATCTTCACCTTCACATTTTGATCACAAAGACCGTTCAACACTCACTAGCTTCATACATTCTACGTGTACTACGACCGGACCCGATCCACCTGGATTGCGATCACCTTCACATTTGAACCCGACGTGAAATGCTTCACGGTATTTGATTCTGATTTTGTTGAGAGGTTGTGATCCATATCCTTTATCATCATCATCATTCTTGAGTGTTGCATTGGATTTCTCACAATATTTTGCACATCTTCATCGTGAAGTAAACACATCTGTGAGAGATCTGGAGCATCGTGCATCACTTGATTATTCATGTAAGATGGAGGAAGGATTTAAATCCCTTATTCTTGAGAAACAAGGCCAAAGAATAGTCTCTTCTATGTTGAGAGAGAAGGGAAAATTCAATGGCACCAACATTACAAGCTACTTAGATTTGTTTGAAGAGCAAGCTATGATTTTTGGTCTTCCCGAAGATCTTTTGATAACATTCTTTGAAGAAATTGTTGATAGCTCTATCATAAACCATGTCACTCAATATGATAGTCTTCCTTGGAGTGATTTCAGAAAGGAGATGCTCAAATAATTCTATCTTGAGGATTATAGCCAACATAATCAGGATGGATTCTTATGATGGGTCAATCCCCAAAGCCTAGTAGCCCTATTACTCACTTACAAAATGAGTATATTAGACACTATGAACAACTTCTTGATGAGGATAAGATAACCTTGGAATCTGATCTTGTGATCAATTTTCTTAAGCTTCTTCATCCTAAAACTCATAAGGAAGTTGAACGGCGATTATAAGAGCCAGATAAGCGCTATGATCTTACTGAAAATTGGCAAAAAGTGTGTAAACTAGTAGAGGTTGTAGCCCATAGAAATCAAAGACAATCCATGCTTTATGAGCAAACTAGTCTTCCTCAAGCTAGCCTTCCACAAGCTAAGGAGAAAGTTAGAGAACAATCCCATGCTATGCTTTTTGACTCTATTCATATTCCTCAAATGATGGAGCCTAGTCAAGGTTTTAAAGTAGAGCCAAAGAAAAGTGTAGTTGAACAATCTCAAGTGGAAATTCTCACTAAGAAAATGGAAAGTCTTATTGCTACACAATCCAATTTGGCCAAGATTGTAGATGCTTTACAATCAAATTACATCATTAGGGGAAAAAGTGAACCCTGCATGGGTCTTGTAAGGATCCCTAATTTTTAGGGATTAAAATTAACAAAAGAGGGATTAAGGCCACAAAAAAAAACCACTAGTGGTTTTGCAATAAAATATTTTCTTTAAGGAGTGTGATCATGTAGAATACAGTTATAGAAGATCGTATCCCTTGGATAATCACACGCGAACGGCTACGATCTTCTTGAGTTTGCCTGTCAAAAGAAGACAAAAGTGATCCCAAGTAGTGAACAGTCGCGGGCGTTCTTATTCGTTGGATGAAAGCCTCACGGATGGCTTGGATTGAAGGGACTTTGTCAGTCACAAAAAGACAAATTTTGAAGCATTCAATGAAGAGAGAGAGCAAGTAGACTGGCAGAAAAGGACAAAAGAGGACAGCGCAGTTCCGTCACGGCATGATTTTTGCTTCGTCCGATGGCTGAAGAATCGACGGATATGAGTTGATCTTGGGATCCTCTCCAGAATAAGGACTTACAACCAATGGACCTAGAAGTGATCCAACGGCTGCAGCTCAAGGCATTCCAAAATTCAAGGCAATTGAATCTGGACCACTCCCTTTTAAGCCAATCCAACGATGGAGATATGAAGGCGCTTTTTTTCAAGATTTTCAAGCTAAACCATTGGATCTTTTGCACATCCAAGGGACCATATTGTATGCCGACTTTTTTCTGACATTTAACATGAGCCATTAGATGCTTGAGTTAATCCAATGGCTATGATTCAAAATCTAGGCCTATCAAACCACTTTTGGAGAAAAACTCGTGGTTTTTAGTCCTTCATACCACCTTTGACTACAAAGAAACAAGGGAAGCCTATGCCTAGTCTAGGTGATTGAGGGACTAGACTGTGGCCACCACCCTCTTCTCATTGGTCCATCACTAATCCTCCCTTAATCTAAAAGGCCCATTCAGGGTTCATTTTTTCCCCTAATGTCAAAACTTTCCAAAATCAAATGAACCCAATGTCTTCTCAAAAGCCTAATCAACATGTTATAGCTCGCAATCAAAATCCACAAGTAGCTTCTACTCAAGCATATCAAGTTCCTCCAATGCATAATCCTTCAATGCAAAATCCTCATCCTTATGTGCAAAATCCTCAAATGTATCAAAACATGTATCCTCAAGCTTCTCAAATAGCTTTTCAAAATCCTCAAAATCAAAATTTTCAAAATTATCAACCGTATACTATGGAAGCTCCTCTTGCACCTCAAGTACCACATGCTGCTCCCCAAGCTCCTCAAATACATCAATTGCCTTATCAAAATCCTAATTATCCTATTCACGCAATACCTTACCAACAAAATTCTCAATTTCAAAATTTCCCACCACAAGTTAATCAAAATCCTCAAAATCAAAATGGTTTTGTGTGTGACCCTTGTAGGTGTCCTTGGTGTGATTCGTTAGAGCACTTTTTAGAGATTGTGAACTATTGAAGGTTGCTAAGGAGCAATGGCTAGTAATAGACATAAACAAGAAAATCTATGAATATTGATCTAGGCTACCTTTCCAAGGAAATTATGGTAAGGGAGGAATGAAAAAATACTATGAAAATATAACCATAATGGATGGAGGAACTAGAGGGGTGAAACTAGAAGCTCTTGATGAACAAGAAGTAGAATCAAGTAAACCCACAAAGGAAGTTGACTTTTTCATAGAGGGTTTAGTCAAAGCACGAGATGAGATTAGGAGAACAACAGCTTAGGAGTCACTGATAGAAGATCAATATCTTATTTCTCACATATCCAATGTAGAAGTAAAATGGAAAAGAGATGAAATTGAGCCTAGTGAAATAAGAGTGACTCAAAAACAAACCTCAGAGGGAATAGAAACCATCATCGAGAAAGGGGAAACATCACAACCCAAAGATAAAAAACAAGAATCTCAACCCAATGAACAAAAACAAGACGAGAAACAAAAAGGTAAGAACACAAAGCAAAAAAAAATGGAACCAAAGCCTTTAGAGAAACAAGAACAATCAAAACAAACTCAAGAACAAACACAGAAAAACGTGAAAAAAAACAAGATCCTGAGCAAAAACAAAAGAAACCAAAGAGAAAACCTAAAGCCATCTTGATTTCAAAAATTGAGAGAAAAATAGATCCTATGGAGATTTTAGATGACATTTTGCTTAAGAGTCAAGTGATTATGTCTTTAGAACAAGTCTTCTCTATTGCAAAGCTTGTTTTTAAAGATAACTTTATCGACCTAATTAAAAGGAAGAGGTTTCCACTTAATCTAGATACTGAGATCCAAGATTCTCTAGATCAAGATCAAGCTATGAATGAAGCCTTAAACTTTGATGAATCTGATGAAGAGGACCTTGACGATGATGAAGTAAATGTTAATCAAAATTTCCTAGGACCTATTCAACCTAACCATGAAAATCATGAAAACAATCCTGAAAGTCACTTTAAAAGAAAATTTTGGTCTAGAGGTACATCAGAGATGCATGTTAAAATAGGAAATGATAAGAACACTATCACTGTAAATGCATTAGTAGATTCCAGCTTTGAAATCAATGTGATTTTAAGAGAAGTCTATGATAACCAAGATGAGTTTGCTGAATCATTTTCAGGACATCTGTGTATATTTATGTATGTGCATGTATATGTGTAAGTGTATGTGTATATGTGTGTATATGTGTGTATGTGCATGTATATGTGTTATGTGCATGTATATGTGTATATGTATGTATGTGCATGTGTATGTGTGTGTATGTGTGTGTACGTATATGCATATATATGTGTATGTGTGTGTATATGTACGTATTTGCATATGTATGTGTATGTGTATAAACATATACAAGTGTATGTATATGCATGTGTATATGTATGAAACATGCATGTACATGTGGATGCATTTCCATTTGCATCCATGTGTATGTGCATGTATGTGAATGTGCATGCATGTGGATGTGCATATACATGTATTTAAGTATGTGTTAATGTGTGTATGTGTGTGTATGCATGCAATAATGCATGCATGCAAGTCTTTTTATGTGTTTGTAGAAATATTTGTGCATATGCATGTGTATGTGTGTGTATGTGTAAGTGTATGTGCACACGTATGTGTGTGTATATATGTGTGTGTATGTGCATGTGTATATGTGTGAACGTGCATCTTCATGTATAAGTGTATATGTGCATATGTGCATATCAATAAGTGTGATTATGCTAATTAATGAAAATAACACAATTCAAATGATATTCAAAGAATGGAAATTGTACTTATAATAGTTAGCCATATTTTCTGCTTGGTTAACTTCTTGAATAACTTGCAATAAAGAGAGAGAGAGAGAGAGAGAGAGAAAGATAGATAATTCAAAGAGAGAAAGAGGTAGAAAGGGTAGAAACAGAGAGAGAGAGAGACTAAGATAGATCTTAGACAAAAAACAATTCAGCAAACAATTGTTTCAGCTTGTAAGCACAACGCAATTGTGAATGTTGGAGAGCTCTTCGATCAGATGCGTGTAGATGCCAATTGACGAGCCTCCAATGTTTTTATTTTTTGTCAAAAAAACATCATGTAACCGATGCTAAACCGTCGTATAGCCATCTCCAGATAGTGTCGCATAAGTGACGCTAATCATCGTCATTTATGCAACACAATTTATCATCGTTTATGTGACGCTTTTTTATATCGTCGCTTTAGCGGTGCTTAATGTAACTGTCACAATGCATGTCGCTCCACATGTCGATAAGAACATCAAAGTTTTCATCGTTTAACCGACATTGTGTGCTTGACGCTTGTTGCAATGCTTTATGCAATTATAAAGCGACGAAATTGTGTCATGTTAACCATCGCTATGTGCTTGTATTCCTTGTAGTGATTAGAACCCTATACTCAAATTTAGGGTTGAACACTTCAACTCCACATAGGAGACAATATAGCTCATCACATCTTGTTGCTAACCCTATCTAACATGCCAAGACTAAACATATAGAGGTTCATTACCATTATGTCAAAGAGAAGATTATGAGAAGGAAGATACAACTCTCATGTGTATCAACACATAAACAATGTGCAGATATGATGACAAAGGCTTTGGATGGAAGGAATTGAACAGGTTCAAATCAATGATTGGATTGCAAGAGATCATGAAGGTTTGAAGACTCAAGTGTCTTAGGCTTGAGGGGGAGCTATTGGTGCAATGAGCAAGCCTAAGTGCTTTGCAAATGATCCAGGACTACACATCTATCTATTACCTTACACTTGGAAGGATGAATTTCTTTTTTCCCAACCAAGATTCAATGTCTCTTATGGTCACCAAGGAGCTGGAACATCTCAATAGCTCTCTAGTCAATTCGTACCAGGTTGTTAGCGTTGAACATAATATTGAGACCTTCTATTCCCACAATAAAAGGTTCTTCACATTTCTTACATGTGCAAGTTATTTATTTTGATGCAAAATTGAGAATGATCCTCCAAAGGACTTAGTGGTCCTAAATGAATCATTCTAAATCTAAAGAAATCTATTATGCATCCCTGAAATTAGATTGGCAGGTGTAGAGCAGGTTTCGTGTAGCACGAGCTCATCTTTGGAACCTATCTCAACATCTCCTCACAAAAAATACGGCCTTCATAGACATGTCTACCAAGTGCCTCAAGTTTGGGTAGAGGACACCATTTTAGATTTCTGTAGGCATAGAAAACTAGCAAAATTCACATGACCAAAGCGTGCATGCCAAAGCTTTGCATCTGACGTGGCCTAAGAATCTTGAACTCCACGTGCTAAATCATTCACAACTTTTTCATAATCTATGAGCTTATATAGCCCACAACATAAAATGCCATAAGCAATAATGATATTTCCATTTGGCAAATCATGAATTGTGCATCTATAATCAACAAATTTCACAACCAAGAAAATCTTGGCTAATGCTGAAACTGATAACATATTTTTCATGATCCCTGTCATAAATAAGACATATGACAATGTAAAAGAATTACCATCAATAGTAGTCAGAATGAACTTACCAACTCCCATGACATGATAGGAGGAGTTGTTGGTGCATGTGACACTATTCCCTATAGGGGTAGGCTCAAGCAAAGTGAAGAAACCGTACTATAAGGTAATATGTTTGGTTGCCCCCACTATCAAAGTAAACATATGAGTCTACTACAAGCATACACTATTCATGAGAAGGTGGGTCACAACTGTAAACAGTAGTAAATGCTCATTCTTCATTCTGCACAAGATTAGTAGAATTTGTTTGGGTGTAGAGGCCTCTGCAACAACCATTCCAACCTCTTTCTTCTTTTCCTCATTTGCAGCCAGTTTTGGACACAACTCTCAATGACATGATCATTTCCTTTACAATATTTACAAAACAACTTCTACTTTTCTATTTTCTTCTCATCTCTGTCATCTTTCTTTGATTTTGTAGAATTAGCAGATTTTCGCTTGCTAGTACATAAGGTCCATTTACCTTTGCCCTTCTAACTAGCCAAAAAAGCTTGATTTGCAACATGCATATTGGACTTGTTCTGCCTAAACTGATCCTCCTACAACAGAACAGAGACTAACTCCTCAAATGTTAAGGCATTTGGATTTCCTTTCATCATGAATCGAAGAGTAGAAGCAGATCTTTGATATGAATCTCGAAGACCATTCAGAACTGTTTGCACAAGTGAACTGGCGGGCAAGAGTTCATCAACGAAAATCAACTGCTCCTTTGAATCTTTAATATTTGTCAAAAAACTATCCATGGAATCTCCTTCATTCGTGTGTTCCCTCTCCAACTATTTTCAGAGGTAAGCAACACGAGCCTCATTCCTTGCCTGGTATAAAGTGGTAAGTGTATCCCAAACATCCTTTCTTGTTCTACAAGAGCAAATGTGAGGAATAATGGCCCGTTTGATAGACAAGGCTATCAATGCATGTGCTTGAGCATCTCTACCATCCCAAGGAAGTTGCTCTATAGTAGGTGCAACAAGAGCCGAGGCACAAATAAGAACCTAAAGAATATCACCATTTTCAATGCCATCTTCATCAGCTTCAATAATTCTATTTGCAGGTGCAATAGGATATTTTTCAACACCTTGCACAATATTCCACAATCATTTTGCAACCAATACATGATGCATCATATAAGCCCATAATGGGTAATTGGTACCATCCAACTTATCCTCAACAACCAACATATGGAATACATCACTACTTTCAACCATGGCCACTGTTTAAAATACCCTGATGTAGAAAAATGATTATATCTCAAAAAGTTGAACAGAATTACCCTCTCGAGTTCTGCCAAACTTGTAGTAGACTTTGAGCCACTTATACTAGCGAACCGAAACCTGTATATATCTTTGGCACAAAAAGATGAAATTGTCTGCAAATGCATTGAGAGTGTGTTGGGGGATCAAAACAAGCTCAAATCGCAATTTCGACACCACATAGTGAAGCTATTTTGAACTCCTAATTGCCTTGATTATGCTCACCAATTTTCATGCGATTTTGAGACTATGATTGGAGGGGTGTCAATGACACCGTAGATGAAGTGGCAACCTACTCTGATACCAATTGTTGGAGTTTGAGATCTACAAAAGCATGATAACAACACAAGGAAGAAGAAGAAGCTTGGAGCACAACACACAATTCTAAATGTATTACCAAGAGAAATGTACAAAGATAAGTGACATGTTAGGGTTATAGGCATATATACAAGCTAGGGAAAAAGACCTCCTAAAGAGGGAAAAAGATGCCCTGATGGTCCTAGTGTGTTCACGCACATCACCGCCTAAATATATCAGCACTTTTGGTGTTGGCTAAATACATTTTGTGAGGCATTGCATTCCAAAATAAACCACTCTAAAACTGCTTGCAAGGCCATTATTGGGTAGCCTCCTCAAATTTTGGTTAATCATGGTTGTCAGATGATCCCTCAAGGACAAATCTTTTACTTGTAGCACTCTTAAGCTTGTGGGTCTTGCAAGGTGGAAGGGTCTTGATCTTTTCTCACTCTTTTATTCGCCCCCTATCAGGTGACTCCCAGAGGCTCGGGCTTAGTTTGCTCCCTATGGAAGAGTTGGAACAAGGTGAAACTGTTTGTCAAGATCAATGAAGATTGGAAATGGTCTTCCAATACTAGAAAAAATGATTTGATCTAGTTCCCTATCAATGGCATCATAGGTGTTGAGCCTTGGAACTCCAAAAAGCTAGGAAGCTTTGGAACAAAGGTTTTTGCTTGTGGAAACACCTCTAGAATCAAGAAAATGCCAATGGTTTAGGTTTATTGACACTAACTTGGCTAGCAGAGAGGACCATGAAGAATGAGGCATGTTGCAGAGTAGATTCAATGTGTGGGAGTGCATAAGGACTCGCCTCCTTATTGGGCATGACTCCCCTCACCTTGAGGGTCTTAGATGGAACAATCACAATAGTCTTAATAAAATTCCTAGATTCAAGAAGAATGTGGACCACATTGAATAGGATATGGTGTCTGGATTGGTTAAGTTTTAGATGGGATCTTAAGTTCCAATCCCTTTGGCATCCCCTCATTGAAGTTAAAAAAGAAGTTCTTATGTGGCGAATCCTCCACCAGGGAATTTGGACCAATGTAAAAGGAAACAAAATTTCCAGAGCCCCTCCATGGTGTAAATGATGCCTTCATGGCAATGAGGACTTGGGACACCTACTCTTTTCATGCCCCAAGTCAATGTCGATATGGTGCACCCTTGGGAAAATTATGTTGTTGTAGGGATAAATCAATTGGAAGCAAGCACTATTGGGTGAAGCGAACGGTTTTTCTTGAGCATAGTGGAATGCTATAACAGGTGAGAACCTCTAGAAGATCTGGAAAGAGAGGTATGCCACCAACTTTGGTAGCCTGCCTAAAGAATGGTCGATCGAAAAAATCTCTTTTCCTTTTAGTCAAAAGAATTTCCAATTGTAAGAAGCCACCACCTTTTAGACATCACATAGTGTTTTTTCCTTGAGAGCAACAAGATTAAAAGCAAGTGGAAATCACTTGTGGTAATTGGGAACAAAGATGCAAGGCCATCAATGTTTGAAATGGATTTAATTGGGATCACCTAAAGCTACACCTTGACTTGGTAGAGCTTAAAAAAATGGGTTGTTTCTCCTAATCAAATATGAAGCTTTGCAACAATCTCCACAAAGCTTGGTTGGATATATGTTATGTGTCTCATAACATTAATGACATTATTAGTACTCTCAATATTTCCCTCTACATGAATATTATCTTGTCCCACCACTACATACTTGTTGTCACCATCAAATTTATTGTTTATGGAAATAAAGCCCCTTGGTTCCATGCGGACCCTACCATCTTCACCTTACCTTCGATGCATCATGAAGTTGAGAATATGTGGCGAGGTTGATCCTCCCCCACTCAATGGTAAATTCACATGGTGTAGTTGGCACATAAGATTCTACAAAAATCATTCAATGATATCCAAAGAATAAGGAGAGAAAGAAGAGAAGAAACTCTCAGAAGGCTAACCCATCTCAAAGTAGAAGTGGGCAAAGGCAAGGTTGAACTTCAACTAGGGATCAAGAGCATTAGAAGCAAGCTTAGACATGAAGAGGAAATCAATTTCAGATGGAGCAATGAAAATAGAATAGAAGACATCTCGAGCATGAAGAACGATGTTTTGTCCATGATAGGCTTAATTAAAAGTTTGTTGAAGTTTGAGGTCTGCAGAAGCATGCAAATAGCACAAGAAAGAAGAAGAAGCTTGGAGCACAATACGCAATACTAAATGTATTACCACTAGAATGTACAAAGATAAGTGACCCATAAGGGTTCTAGGCATATATACAAGCCAGGGGGGAAAAAATCCTAAAGAGGGAAAAAAGTGCCCCAACGGTCCTAGTGTGTTCACACACATCACTACCTAAATAGATCAAAAAGTCCCCCCTTGGGAGTGATGCGGTGAACAAGGAGCTCGCACTCATGTATAAGGAAGTTGCAAGCTATGTGGAATCAATCCACAAGAGGAAGTAAGCCCAACACTTTGCAGAAAGCTTCAAAGTTCTCCCTAGGCAGAGCCTTTGTGAAAAGGTCTACAATGTTCTCCTGTGTGGGCACATATTCCAAACTAATCTCTCTAGCAAAGAACCTCTCCCCAACATAATGATAGTGCACCTCAATGTGCTTAGTGCGAGCATAGAACACAAGGTTCCTCGCAATTGCCAATGTGCTCTGAGTGTCAATAAAGATGGTGGTGGAAAAAGATTAACCAACACCCAAATCAGCCATAAGGCATCTGAGCCACACACAGTCAACAGTTGTTGTGAAAGTTCCCTTATATTTAGCCTCACAACTACAAGTGGCCACAATAGGCTTCTTCTTGCTCAACCAAGATATACATGAGCTACCAAGCATGAAGCAAAAGCCACTAGTGGACACACGAGTATCATAGCGACCAGCCTAATCAAAGTTAGAAAAAGCATGTAAATTTGGCGATAGTGATACCCCCTTGGGATAAAACATAGGCACAAAAAGGCAAAATTGCCTACACATGCGCTATGATAGTGCGTTCGGAGGCTGAAATGAGCTCAGATCACAATTTTGGCACCACAAAGAGAAGTTGTTTTGAACTCCTAATCACCCCGAGTATGCTCATCAAATTTCATGCAATTCTGAGATTGTGACCAACGGGGTGTCGACGATGCCCTATAGGCATATATACAAACCAGGGGAAAAAAAAACTCCTAAAGAGGGAAGAAAGTGCCTCAGCAGTTCTAGTGTGTTCACACACATCACTACCTAAATATATCAACAAAGTTGTGTATGTCTTGATCTCGGATTCGGTGGGAGCTTACGTTCCAAACGCTATGACACCGATTGATGGACAAGAAGAAAGCAATCCTTTGGGAAATTCTTCATAGGGGTATTTGGACCAATGTCAAAGTCAACAAACTATGTAATTTCCCTCCTTAATGTAAGTATTTCCTCATGGCACAAGAAGATATTGGCCATCTTTTCTTCTCATGTCCCAATAACACCAAGGTGTAATTGGGTGTTTAGAGAATCCTTATGTTGAAGCGTCAAATCAATTTGAAACAAGCTCTTATGGAGGAGTCAATCGAGTTCTTTATAACCCTCTAAAATGTGATAAGAGGAGAGATACTTTGGAAAATCTAGAGGGAAATATGTGCCAAAACCTTTGATGATTCTCCCATGAAGTGATCTATAGAAAAACCCCTAGATTACCTAATAGAAAACATAAAAGTCACAAGAGTAAGCCTTTGTTTAGGTTCAAGAAAATCTTTGATGTGCAAGACATTTAGCTCGAGAGTAAAGGACCACGGATGAAAGCCTCCTCAGTGTCTCCCTCCATTTCTGTTTTGTATAGTCCCTTTTTCATATAAGTTGAAGCTTTTGTGAAAAGGAAAAATTTTCTCATAACGAAATGATCCATATGCATAAATTTTGCATATGACTTCCTTATCCTCTACATTGTTAAAGAAATCATACAATTCAAAAGAGATAATTACATATGAGAGACACTTATAACATGGCCTTCTCTTATGTCATGTACTCGTGTATCCAATTTGCTTGAATTTTGTGTTCGTTCAAAAAATGCATACATGAAAAATGTTCATTTTGCCTAAAACCATAGTCAATCGATTCATATGATTGAGAATTGAATATTCTAATAATAAGTTTCCATATTCCTAGAGTAGTTGTAAAAAACTATATGAATAATTCAAGTGTGCGTAAATTCTTTGATAAAGAAATCATCATGAGTGAACTACACAAAAGAATTTCTTGCATGTGTTGATTGACTCAAGATTAAGTGAATTAAGACATTGGGTTTCAAGACTCCTCTTGTCTTACCTTCATTAAGTTTTATATCCTTATATAATTAAAAATTCATAGGCTCTAAATCATGAAGAATATTCAATGGGTTGCAAAGGTCATATCAAATTAAAATTAGCTCTAATTCAAAAACCATATTTTTTAAAAAAATCAAGTGAAATACAAATAATCTAACTTCCAAGTAGGCATGATCTTAATCTTCTATTTACCGGATTGATGAAGGGAATCTTAAGGAGCATCAAAAAACTTTCAAACATTTTGACAAGTATAACAATCAAGGGTGATGTTCGTATCCCCTTCTCATAGGATTTTAGAGAAGGCGATGTGGATTAAAACTAGTGTTAAATCCCAAAAATAAAATCAGGCCATATTTTCAATCAATTTGAGACCACTGACTTCAAGCCTCCCAAAGTGGACAAGTGATATGCCCAAGGAGTGATGCTAAATTTATGATACTCTCTCCATTTTACATAGTGGATATTCTAGTTTCTCATATATCACCTCACAAAACAGTACAAGAAGAACAAATATTACTAGAACATGGAATGTTACTAGATAAAAATAGTACAAGAAGAACAAATGTTACCAGGACATGGAATTTCATTTACATGTTTTTTGACATGGAATTTCATTTACATGTTTTTTAAAACATGGAATTTCATTTACATGTTTTTTGACATGGAATTTCATTTACATGTTTTTTAAAACAAACTGGGGACATGAGATCTTGTCCAAGCAAAACTACGTTCAAAAAGTCAAATAATGATCGAATGTGTTGAATGAATCTCAAATTGTACTTCAAAAAGCCTAGAAAGTTGGCATACCAAAGGCCAAAGATTCAAGCTCCAAATGGGCATTTCAGTCTTTGGTGAAAGGCAAGATGCCTTCATCTTCACATCTATTTGACCCATGAGACACAAACCAATGTGCCCTCAAGGAACATACCTAGTTACCCTATAGGTCACAAACCAATGGCCTTTGGACCACAAACTAGTGGGCCTTCAAGGCATTATACCTTCAAGCGGCATACCTAGTTGGCCTATAGGTCACAAACAAGTGGCCCTGGACCACAAACCAATGGTCCTTCAAGCTATTGTACCTTCAAACAACCTTATGAATGCCCTATGTGTGGGGTATACAATCAGACACCCTCTTGCAAATACTATGCCCATTCCAACGACCATATTTCCCTATGTGTGGGTAAACTTCCTCTTGAGGATATACATTTCAAACAAAAACACTTAGGAATTTGATGTATCTATATTCACCTCCTTGGTATCCTTTTTTTGCAAGAACTAGCTAGAGACTGATGGCATACTCGTTTGAGGCACACATATCATAGATACAATGGGACATTAAGACGGAATTGGAAAAGGATAGAAAAACGTTTTTACATATTAAGTGTTGATTATGCAATATTGATGAGTATTTAAAAGGAGTTTGTTGATCTTGTCCACTATGAAGATCATTTTATATGTCAACCAATTGCATCTGTAGGATATCTGAGAAATTATTCAACCTAGTAACCGTCTCTATGGAATCCGCCAGAACTATGGCACATCTGGAAGATGTTTTCCATCAATAAAGACAACTACTTCCTACTCTCAGTTTCATACAAGACATTGAGTAACTAAATAATCGTAACATATTGAATGTAATTTCCTCATGCCTCTGAAGTTCTACCAAATTTGATGCTGTTAACGATCCTCCTGCTTTTAAGCTTTTTTCGTACGATAGTTCCAGACACTCTAAAAAGACTCGACGCATAGGTCTAAGGAAACCTCCAAAAAACAATTGAATTGAGTCTCAAACACTTCCAGTATCACTTATATTTCCGCATGTTCATCATAATAATCAAGTGATTCCAGGAAATGAGACCTGTATACAGAGTATCATATAGGAAAGAGAATCTCATTCTTTTTTGTGAGATACGATAAATGTCATTTTACAGCCAAGGATTTGTTGGGTACTACAACAACCTTACGCACATGGAATATGATAAATATAACCATAAATGTAACAAGTACTTGTCCACTCGCTAGACGTATTGCAAGTGACAATCTCGGATTTATTGAATCCACGGACATTGCAAGCCCAATCAGCTTTTGATACTCCCATCTTTCTGTAGGCATCATCATACACATAGAGAAAATTTGACAGATAAAATGTTGAGACGGGAATCTTAGAGGTTTTTTGGTCATCTTTTCTTCCGAGATGGAAAGATAGATACATCTCAAGTGGGCATAGTTAATAAATGGATATATACCAAGCTGAATCCAGGCAAACCCCAAATTCAACCTTGAACGAAAGTGCAAATATTAGTTCATGGTCATCAGCCACAAGACTAACTAATATACGGATATCCCAAACGAAAAACGTAAAAGGAGCTCCGACATGATTACTTTACTGCCTCATAAGAAAGATGGCATTGAAATTGAAATATATATTCAGAATTGTCTAAACATACAAAGGATCTCCGAACTTTCTTTTATTGCTCAGCTCTTGAGTGGACTCTGCGAAGTATCATCGACAAAACCCTGCAACTTGCAAGCAAAGTGGCATGCATTGCTTGATAGGTGCTATAATTAATCGAGAAAGGGAAACACATAAATTTGTGTATGAAATGGGAAAAAATGGTTCTGTAACTTGAAAGCTTGCCCCCAATCAGCTACTATCTGGTTCTACTATTGAAATATGTGAACTTTTCCCACTTCTCACTTTGTGTAAAGCACATCCTCCCATGGATGTCTGTAAAGTGGCTGTTTCAACCGTTTCTGGTCAAAAGTGTGCCTAAAAAAAGACAAAACAACAGAATGAGTCTCAGAGTAGAAAAGCCCTTCATTCATTATTTTGCTGCTAAATCACATGTATGAAGTTCCAAATATTAGATAAAATGTTGCATGAGCACCTACCCTATCAACCCAATTGTTCGGGCAAGCACAAAGAGACCATTGAGATATCCGATACCAACTATTTCATCTATCTCTTGCTGCGTAAACATAGCACTGCTGACTAGCAGGTCCAAGAAGAGGGAGCCAATGCAACCATCGACATTGAGAACAAGGTTGTTTGCCTTCGTGAGAGTGTACTTCTCAACTTGCAATGCATATTCCAAGTACCTCACTGAAGGGAAAAAGGTTCGGCCATAATTTGTTAAGAGTTCTACTCTCTTGTCCCGATTGTCTGCACTCTTAATTCTGTCCAATTCCCACAAAATGACAATGCCCATTTGCAAGCTAACTGTTATTCTACCTTATGAAGAAGTGAAACATTATAGACATTTCATAGGGAAATACTTACCTGTGGCCAATCCCCGGCACCCTAATTCCCTTCTTTTTCATTGCTTCTACATAATCATAAGGTGTAAGCCCCTGCATTACCCAACAGATTATCAGATATCAGATTATGATCTTATTTTCCATCCATGCCCCTCGGCAATCGAACAAACCTTGTCACATGCATCCTTGAAGTACCGAGCAGCATCATCTATTGCTCCACCGAACCGAGGTCCAATTGTTAGAAGCCCTGTATGATGAGGGGTCCTGGATAAGGATAAGGATACAACTTGCTTCACAAGTAATTATTCAAGTAGACATCATATTTCAAACCTGATACCAAGCTTGAAACAAGGTCCTTCCCAGCACGTGCTGTGACGATGGTGTTGTGTGCACCAGACACGCAAGGACCATGATCAGCACACAGCATGATGCACATCTGGCACAAGAACAGGGAAACTCCAGTTTTCATGATTGAGGAAGTGGCACTCCAATTATTCCAAAAACATAGTATGCGAATCTTAGAAGAACAATAAAAGACGACACTGACAATACCTCAATAAACTTTGTGCAGTAACTTGGAAGACTACGTTTGAACCAAAGAAGTGAGATAACATCTCCCACACCCTTATCACTTTCAATCAAAGATGACATCCGCACTCCTGCATATGTTGCCTCCTCCCCTGCCCACAAGAAAGCAAGCATTCAGATTTAAACGAGCCAGCAATTGTAAGAACATCAAATTATGGAATACTCAGCAATTCTCTGATAAAGGTTGCATTTGATACCTGGGAAAAATGAACTCACCTCGATCATCGCAGATCGTTGAAATGATATGAGTTGGAGCTCGGACCTTGCCAGCTTTAATAGCTGCATTCAAGTCCTGAGGGACTGGAGGAGGTTGGAAATCTGGGATGGGAGTGATTACACCTTCCTCAACTAAATTCGTATAAACCTCTTTGATCAAGGGTTCAAGACCCTCAAAAGATGTTGGGACCAAAGCACCAGCCCCTTGTAGGGCACTGTTCTTTGCTTGAGCAGACTCCATGTCACCACCACTTTTTGCACCCTAAAGTAAATAATCATGGACTATATTATTTCATTTATGCAAAATTACATGACATGATATAGATGTAAAATGAAGAACAAAAATGCATACCGCGTGACCAAACTGAACTTCAGACTTGAAAAGCCGAGCACATGTGCCACTGACCCATGCAACAACAGGTTTTGTCACTCTCCCCTGCTTCAAGGCCTCTACAAGAGAGTACTCGTCACGACCACCAAGCTCACCAAGTACCACTACCATCTTAATCTGCAAAACCAGAAGGATTGATCAAAACCCCTGAAAAATGTAGTTTCCAGTGGGAAGATATTATGATTGTGCCTCTAACATAACTAAGTCTCATGTAGCATTCTACAAAACTCTGCACAGCTAAAACACACACCTGTGGGATGTTTTGATATCGCAAGACATGATCGGATAATGTTGACCCAGGAAATACATCACCACCAATAGCGATTCCTGCATAGAGAACTCATTGCAAGTAAAAATCACTACTTGTGCTGAAAATCAAACCAGGGGGGAAAAAAGGGACTTAGGTTTGAGTAAGACTCACCCTCATATATTCCATCTGTAGTTCTTGATATTATTCTGTAGAGCTCATTCGACATACCACCCTGCAAAATGATGTTGAAATAAGAATCGAGCAAACAGAAACTGGGGGAGAGGGGAATATATGTCTGTATCTGTATATGTGTGCATGTGTATGTGTATATGTATGTATATGTGTGTGCATGATTAGAACCGATGTGTATGAGTCCTTTGACATACTCATTTCATACTTCATGTATAAAATGTATATCGTACTTGACTTTCTTTCTGTAGCATTGTATCTCAAAAATAGGCCTAAACGTGTCCTGTTGTTTAAAAATCATTTTTACAAATATATGTTTTGTGATGTGACATTTTGAAAGCTAGATGTGACATGTTGAAAGCCACCATAGCATATGATGCTATTGCCATGATCTAAATGATCTTGAAATTTGTTTCTAATGTGACACTTGGACAAATATTTATATGAAAAACTTGTATTTGTGAACAATTTATAGTGAAAATTCAGCCATTTCTTGTGTTCTTTCCTTGTCTTCTATAGTCATGTTATCTTATTATATCTAAGTAATCAATAATGTATGTCACATACACACACAAACACATACATACATACATACATGCATGCATGCATGCATAGATAGATAGATAGATAGGTAGACATACATACATACATACATGCATGCATGCATACATACATACATGCATGCATGCATACATACATACATACATACATACACACATTATATATATATATATATATATATATATATATATATATATATATATATATATATATATACGTATATATATGTATATATATACATATATATATATATATATACGTATATATATATATATATATATATATATATATATATATATATATATATATATATATATATATATATATATATATATATATATATATATATATATATATATATACACACACACACACACACATATACATACATACACACACACACCCCATTATGAGAAGAAGCCATTGTGAGAGCCCAAACACTTGTGGAACCCTAACTTCGAAGTTAGACAAGGTCTGTGTGACCGTTGATGGTAATAGATGATCTTTGTGAGCCTTGCCATTAGGTTAGGTAGTGTGTAAACTTATGGGCCTTTGGATTGCCATTCAAGGTGAAAATAAAGGCCTGGTGGCATCACACAATTTCCCCATAGAACCTTAATGGGAGGATTCCACAGGGAGATATATTTTACCGACTATTTTCTCTCTTGACTAATGTTTATCTATACCAACTCCCATTGTAAAAGCTATATAAGCATGGCGCATGTGTAGCTCTGCACAACATTGCACACTAGTAAGCCCTTCATCTAGAGTTTGTCTAGATCGCCATCTAAGCTTCACATTGGGAGTGCACGGGTGGACAACACCATCTTTGTACCTGCCTTGCTCTTGGCAATTTGAGAATTTGAGCTCTCTATCTCTCAGTATGCATCTCTCTTTGTCTTCGTTAATTTCTCAAATCTATCCGCTCGTCTATTTTGCTATGTTATTCTTTCTTACATGGTATCAAAGCTCGAAAGGCTCTTAGTGGTGCAGAAGCAAAAACTCACAGGTTGAAGAGGCTTCAACACCAAAAAGAGATGCGATGCGTCATCATCTACGACTGGGAATCAAAGTGATTCACCAACCAGAGTAGGTGGAGCACAAGCAAGAGAAGCAATGATACCGATCATCCCAACGTTGCGGATATGACGACAAGCCTTCACGGAAGGTAAGATTGATGGTACGAATTGCACCCCGTGGAAGTTTAAAATCACTTCTATCCTTGATTCATATGAGCTTTTGGAGACTCTTCTTGGGATTGATCATGCGTCCCAAGAAACGCCTGATCTAAATAATCTAAGCCAAATGATTCATCCTCATGCTGATCTTCTACGTGCTCGGAAACGTAGAAACACAAATACACTCTGTGCTCTAGTTATAAGTACTACTAATCGTGTTCTGACTCTCATTCAACATACTACAAAGACTTGTGAAGCATGGAACATATTGAGAAATCAATATGAAACTCGCAATCAGACACGGATTCAGAACTTGGAGAATCAGCTATCAACAAAAAGGTTTGCTGATGGGGAGATTGCAGAGGCCCACATAAAGAGTATATATATATATATATATATATATATTGTGGTATGATTTTAACCCTATATCATTATGAGGAGATGTTTTTCAATAAAAACCCAACTTCAAGGGAACGCAAATTTTTTTGCAAGAACACGTTCCGAACGCGTAATGGAGTGTACATTCCGTACCAAACATTCCAAACGTTCCTAACGCGTTTGGAACGCGTTCCAAATCTACTATGTCAAGGTCTAAAGTATCTTTCAATAAGACAATAGCTAAGCTTATGGATAGTAACAGCGTTGTTGGGACTCGCATGAGGAACAACCTCTATGAGTTGTCTTCTCTTAAAGCCACTACAAGTTTGGGCACAAGTAAGCTATGGTATGAGAGATTCGACCATATCAAATACCCTATACTAAAGGAGATGCATCGCAAGGATATGGTTACACAACTACCATCGATTGCAGACATGAAGGAACCATGTGAAGCTTGCATAATGGGCAAGTTGACAAGGTATACACACCTATCAACTGGTTGCAACTCGGATGAAGAATCCACAAGTGAATACTGCATGTGCGCTAATAGGACAATCATATATTCCAGAATGAATCCAGGCAAACCCCAAATTCACCCTCAAATAGAAGTGCACTGTGTATGGATGTGTGGATGCATGTATGCATGCATGCATGCATGTATGTATGTATGTATATATGTATGTATATATGTATGTATGTATGTATGGATGTACATTGTATGTATGTATGCATGTATGCATGTATGCATGTATGTGCACATATATTTATGTATGCATGTATGTGCACATATATTTATGTACGCATGTATGTATACACACACACACACTACATCTATACATACATATGTCTCCACGTAATGTATGTATGTTATTTACGTATGTATGCATGCATGTATATCACAGTTACAGTAACACCGAGCATAGACATGAGTGAAAGCTTGGTCTGGATTACTTACAGACTTTGAAACAAACCCAACTGATCCAGGACGATAAAGTTTACTCTCTACAATGTTTTCCAAGGTACCGGCAGTGTCACCAATCTTAAACGCACCAGCTTGGATACCTCCAACAGTTGCAGGGCCAATTATAATCTGGTAACACAGGTGCCAAGACCTTCAATAAAACAGTAAGTGCTAAAGAAACATAGCAAAATCAAGACTTTTGAACCTTGTTGTTAGCTCTGGCATATGCGATAAGCTTCTTTGTGTCACCTTCTGGAACTCCTTCAGCAATGATTGCCACAACTCTAATAGTTGGCTGCTTGAGGGCATCCATTGAGGATGCGAAAGCACTGTAAGGGTATAAAAAACAGTCCATTTGATCAAGCAAGTATACCATATGCGGACAATTAAGCAAACCCTTGCATTCTAAGAAGAGTGAAACAAAAAAATACACACCTCCGGAAAGAAGCAAAGTTGATGAACACATCAGCAGTAGAATGAGCCTTGCATGCCTCCTTAATACTGCACCAATCAGATTGTTAGAGGAAACAAGTTGAAAGAGTATAATTCCTAAATGAGGACAGTTGCGATTGTTTATTTATGCACACCTTGAGTGCACAGGAATGGCTATCTCTTCCTGTCCAAAGAACAGCTTTTGGAAACCTTCTGACCCCGGATTGATAATCCCAGCAACAGATGGAGTTTCCCTACCTGTATTTGACAAACAAGAAAAAGTTGAATTCCATACAACTGAACATCCATATACTCAATATACATAACCATATAACTTCTACTAAGCCACACTGATCATCTACTACTTACAACCATTAAGACCATCTACTACTTACAATCATCTACTACTGATCAAACCAGTAGAACAAAAACGATATGTTTTGGTACTCACCACACAGGAAATCAAAATCGAGCATGCGTTGAATGGGGAGCTGTTTGTAATTGTAGAATAAGGCCTGTGTTTGCTTTGAGAATATTTGTCCTGAAGCCATGGATGTAACTTTGCAACTAACGCCTGCACAGCATGAAATAATTTTCATTCGCACAGGAAAACATGGACAAGACAGCATGAATTACTCTAATAACAGTTTACACTTGAGGCAAAGAGAAAAAACTTAGATATAAAGATCTAAAGAACATCATCGATGGAAACGAATGAATACTCATACGCTAACTCCCATCCGCTTGTCAAAGTGGTTAGCTAATACTGCCGGTATCAAGCACACCGTGCAGCATTACATATATAGCATATGTGACCAATAAAGTCTCCAGAGACCTACTGGAGGCCCACAATTGTTTTCTACAAAATGCCGAATTTGTTCTATGAGGCATGGCATGCAGCGGGTAAATCCTTAAGGTTCGTGACACATGCCCTCCGAATTTAATATCCTCGGGACGTAATGAGCATGAAAGTTTGAGACCCAAGGGCAGGCTAAGCTATCAAGCCATTGCTTGATGCAGCACACCTATGTATATAGCAAGTTTGGATATCTCCAAATGTTTGCTCTGAAAGAACCCAAATTGGCCATGTTTCAATGATGCGTCGAGAATGTTCGGTCCTAAGAAATGACAATATTGGAAAAGCTATGCTCACTTATTCAGAGAACAAGAGGCATCAGACACCGTTCGCAATATCAAGAATCTCTCCATGACATGCCAGATTTCTTTGCAGATTTTCTCACAGCCTGCCAAGACGTAGATTTCGTTGACTCCCACCTCATGCAAAAAACAATCTAATGATCTTGCAACCGAAAAGATCTGCCGTAGAGTTTGCTATCCTGCTTGATTTGAGAAGAAAATAAGTGATAGTGAAACTTCGGATCTCATTTGTACCATCATTTGAGAGGCAACGGTCTAAACTTACTGAATTCCCAAACCCTATCGCGAAAAAATAGCAGTACCAGCGAAGGTTCACATTCGTACAAAGAAGGGACAGGGGGATTGAGAAACGAAGAGCGAAGGAAACTGGCGAAAATGAAAGAGGCCTAGAGAAGGGGGTGAGGAATCCGCATCAAGATGCAGTAATGCGGGCAAGCGACACACTTACGTCGTGGAGTGCGAAGTGGCGATCCCTGAGCGAGAAGCGCGTGTGCAGGACGGGGGGCCGCTACTACTCGAGCCGATCAAGGATGAAAAGGCCTCTACTTTCTGAAGCTCGGAACCAGAATGTCAGCCGCACATGGTCCAGAGCCCGACTACACACGGAATAGATACCCAGTCACACAAAGAAGGTAGGAGACACACAGCCAATTGAAGAGAAAAAGCGATCCGTCGTAGCACGTAAGAGATCGCTGCGTGATTGAAGAGCCCGAGCAGAAACGACTGGGTGGAAGCGTGCCGCGAGCTTCGAGCTTCTCGACGCTGTTATGAAGAACCAGCCGGGTCTCAACGTTTTCGCAGAAATTATCAACATTAAATAAGACTCAGTCAAAAGCTGACACTGTGCATATAACATGTTTCCTTTGCCCTTTTCTTTCCTTCCATTTGCCAACATTGAGAAGTCAATCGCATTGCAAGACCATTCAAGCCGCCCCACATGCCACTAGCTTCTTTCATTTTCTAGGGCCGGTTCATATGGTGTTGGATGGAATCCAAACGGGAAAAGATCATAATATATATAGAGAGAGCTCTATAACTTCATGGGCGTTTTGGCATGCATTAGTCCAGTTGGTGTGAGCCTTTGCTTTTTGAGGTCACGGAGGGGGTTCAACCCTTGCTAGTCGTGGTAGACATATAATGGGTCTTAGGCTAGCAAATCTTGTCTTTTTATCGTTTTCAAACCATCATCATTGTATCGCCTTCAGGCAGTCTTATCCTCTGCGTTGTAAGATACAGGGGTCTCATGGGTACTATGTCCGTCCACTTCTACGATTGTTCTTTCAATCAATTCAAGAAAAGGTAGATTAAGCTTTGGCAGAACTTCTCTTTAAAAACAATTCAGGAGCGCTAATGTGATTGGCTGATCCTCTTGCATTTTTTGAATGGGAGCGGGGTTGAACCTCTTTTGGTTGCCATAGACATCCCTCAACACTCTAGTGTTGACATGAAAATGTACGCCTTCGGGTTGTTCATACTATTGCTAGCCTCTAGGTTACTCAAAACTAGTTGATCCTTCAGGTTAGTTCAAATCAATTACCTCTTATGATCTCAAAAGTGCCTCTTTCCCAACTCGACTTTAGCGAGCCTTTGGGCTCTGTATCTTAGCAATGTCAAATGTCTAACCCTTGCTTTGTGGAATACAAGAAGTCTCATGAGTGCTATGCCTATTTTCACTTGTACCTTTCAATTAATTCAAACTTAACCAAAAGAGTATGTAGTGAAGGATGTCACCTCCAAAAACCCTAGCTCATTTTGTATTTTGATCGAGCCCATTTGGGATCCATGGGGTATACCTAGTTCGCAGCTAGCTACGTCAGGTAGCATGCTTGCAAAGTAGTTACTACTACTTATAGTATCCTTTAAAGATAATGCCTCATATTTAGCACGTGTAACTATGAAAATACACACAATTGATATTGATATCCCTCACATGCTACCCTATATATTGTATCCCTCATATGCTACAATGCATATTGCCTCCAAATGCTACGATGTGTATTGCCTCCAAAGAGAGCTCTAATATGTTCTATGTAGCTTAGCATAGCTAGGACCAACATGTTTCATTAATACCTTCAAACATCAAGAACAACTAGATGATGCTCACTACATGTCATGTGTGCAAGTTATAAAGAATGAGGTGTTTTGGACATGCTTTCATTGTACTTCTTGAGGACCTCAAAATTATAGTGTAGTTTTTCTTTATGAGTCATTCACATGTCTTTGATGAATAATACTTGATGCCTAAATGATCATGGAAATTCCATCCACAAGGAGTTAAGATTTTTTTAATGTATTTGAAAGGTCAAGGGCTTCGTCCACCTACAATCCAAGAAGGATGATGACTAGTCAACAAAGGTCCTCTTATAGTTTTTATAGAAATTTGGAACCATGCTTTTTATCATGCGCAAAAAAAAAACAAGAGTCGTGGTGTCGTACTTGTTAATTTATAGAGGGAAAATAGACACCTCTCTATTTTGATGGTGACTCCTACACATAAAAATAAATTCGGATGAAATAATGGTTAATATTTTCTTTCAAAAAGTGGACCTTCATATCCACATCCACATAGACAACAAATGCAGCTGAAAATTGAGTGTAGAAAGAATAAGATAAGTCACACATGGGTTGGTGTTAGCTTGTCCAGAAGAACACAATAAATGAAGTGAAGAAGAGGGGGTGAAAGACTTTCTTCAAATGTTTGAAATCTGTGGGCAAGTTGTTTGGGCACTCACCTCTTGAGGTAGAGGTTGTGTGTTCAATCCTTGCGGGTCGTTGGACATGTTTGGACCAGTGTGGCCAATCTATTCGTGTAATGTCTTCAAGTCGTTGAAACTAAATGCCTTTGGATAACCCTTTTCTTATAATGTTTCGACAGTCTAAATCTTGCTTTGTGAGATATGGGGGATCTCATAGGTATTATGCCCTTCATTTATACAGTTGTTTTTTCAATACATTCAAGCTCACGGAGATTAAGCTTAAACCGAACTTTTCTTTTTTTTTAACGACTTTTTTTAGAGAGTTTAAGGAGACTCTTACTTGCATAGATGTAGTGCAAAGAAATCGGTGTGAAAGGAGACGCCATGACACCGAATTGCACATGTGGAGGTTAATTGGAAAGGTGCACTTCTATAGAAGGTGTCTCTTGGGTCCTCCAACGAAAGTACATGCTTAGGTAAATGAACTAGAACCTATCACAAAAGAGCATAGAGAGACTTGCATGAGGCTTTCTTGTGAAAAAACATGAAATAATATATATAACCTAAAGGATGAGCTACATATAAATCTTGGGAAGTAGAAAGGAACTAGCCCAAAACGCTTCAATAGTTGTTGATATTAACTCATCAAATCATTACTACCCCGTACAGTTGTGATAATTCAACCATGCAAAATGAACCTCGCAAGAAGCAAGGGCATATATGTAGAAATATAATTTGGGGGGGGGGGGGGGGGTAGGTTCCTTAGGTGTTGTTTTATTTTGTGGGTAGGGGGAGACCTTGAATTCCCCATGCATAGTGTTGACCCCTAATTCATAAGTTATTATCATTGTCAAGACACTTATTGATATATTTTGATACTGATGTGTGTGAACACACCTATTGTTGAGGCACTTTTTTTTCCCTTGTTAGGATGTTTTTTTCCCTGACTTGTATATACTCATATAACGCTAATAGGTCACTTATATTTCTACATTCATTTGGTAATACATTTTGCATTGTGTTCTTCTCCAAGCTTTTTCTTCTTCTTTGTGTTGTTCATGTGCTTCCGCAAACCTCAAACTCCAACAATTGGTATAAGAGCAGGTCACCAGTTTCTTTGAGGCGTCATCGACACCCCTTTCGTCATAGTCTCATAATCACATGAAAATTGGTAAGCATAATTAAGGCAATAAGGATTCAAAATGGCTTCACTTTGTGAATCAAAATTTTGATTTGAGTTTGCGCCGGCCTCCAAAAGCACTATCATAGTGAATTGTGTAGGCAATTTTGTCCTTTTGTGCCTAACATATATATAGGTTTTGGTTTGCCAGTTCAATTCGGATCCAAGTCTACTAAAATTCTAGCATAGCTATTCCAAGTCTATATATTATATTTATTTTTTAGATACATTATATTCCAATTTTTGAGATACATTATATTTATTGCATCAAGGTATTTAGTCACTAATCATGGTCAAAAGCAATGATGTATTCCATATGTTGAGTTGTTGAGGTTAAGTTGGATGGTGCTAATTACCCATTGTGATTATACATGATGTGTCATGTATTAGTAGCAAAAGGCCTCTGAAATATTATGCAAGGTGCTCAAAAGCATCCTAATAGACATGCAAACATAGTTATTGAAGGTGACACCGATGTTATCGAAGATGATGATCTTAAATTTTCTTTTCATGTTGTGGTTCATATTGCACCTGCTGTAGAAAACAACCATTGGGATTGCAGAGATGCATCTCAACAGAAAACATTTTTGGCTAAGTGTGGGATAAAACATCAATGTACATGATTGTATACACCTCAACAAAATGGATTTGTTAAAATGAGGAATATATCTCTCATGGAAATGGTGAGGTGTATGGTCAAAAGTCAGGATTTACCGCATAGCTTCTAGTTTGAGGCTATCATGTGTGCAACATATGTACTTAACATGTATCCCACCAAATCATTGCCATCTATCACTCCATATGAGGCTTGGCATTGTCACAACCCATCTATTGCTCATCTGTGTGTTTTTTGTTGTCTTATATATGCATTAGTGCCTAAATGACAATGTAGATAAAGCAGTGAAATGTATTTTTGTTGGGTATGGTTTTGGAAGGAAAGGCTATTGTATGTATCATCCATAGACTAAACAGATTTTGGTTAGTCGTGATGTTGTTTTTGTGGAAGATGCAATTCAACCCTTACTTTCATGTACCAAGGAGACATTATGTTGACACTCAAGGTCAAGCACAAGGAGCAAGAATGCATCAAAGAAGTGGACACACAATAAGAGGGAGCATGTAGGGAGCTCCAAGAAGTATATGTCAAATTTTCAAAATAAACCCAATAAAAATAGTGATTTTTATCACTAAAAACCATTGTAAGTATTATTTCATATTTTTGCAACTCCATTTTGTTCAACTTGAGGAGTCCTCGAGCTTGAGGAGTATTAGAAGTACCTACATACCAATTTTCATACTTTTTAGACTCCATTTGAGCCCTTAAATAAGCCTTGGAACCTAATTTTTAACTAGGCCAAACACTAGGTTCGGACAGGGCCAAAGCTAGTGAAAAACTACAAAAAGAGCTATAGAGCTCATTTTTTAGGTTGGCTTGGTAGAGATTGAAGCTTTTTTAAGAGAGTTATTTTGTAATTGAAATCTTTCCATTGTTCCTCTCTTTGTTCTTACCTTGTGTGCACATGTGTGTGTATGTGTGTGCATGCTTGTGTGCTTCTCACTCATGCACTTGTGCCTTCACTTGCTCATGGTCATCATACTAGTGCTCACGTCTCTGCGGATTGACATTTATGAGGTGGATCTCCTCACGTTGGTACTCACCATTGTGCTAGAGTGACACATTAGTTAGCTCAAAAGATATGCATGACATTTTTTTGCCTCTTTTTACAAGTGGACAACAAGTGTTGGTCCAAGTGAGGCAATTTCTTAGCCTTTATAGGTTTCAAATGATGATGTAGATAATTCTGTTTCTTATGCATATTTACATGATGCACTTATTGATGAGAGGACTAACATAGAAGAAGCAAAAATTATACCTAATGGCTTGATAGACTTTCAGAGATAGCAAATTAGGTGCACCTTTGTCATATCATACTCGATCAATCTCTCATAGTGCTTCCTTTGCATCAAATTCCTATGCAATGGCTATCTCTAGTCTTTGTAATGAAAATGATCCTATTTCTTTTGATGAAGCATAGAATTCAAAAAAATAGGATGGTTGCTATGCAATTAGAATATGATGCTATTATGAAGAATGGTACTTGGTCTTTATGTGATTTTCCTTGAGGCAAAAAGGCCATTGGCACTAAATGGGTATACAAGCTAAAACGTAAGCATGATGGAACAATTGATATGTATAAGGCTAAGCTTGTTGCCAAAGGTTATGTTTAAGAGTAAGGCATTGATTTTGATGAGAATTTTTCTCCCACATGCCAAATGATCATTATTCATAGCATTTGTGCACTTAAAGCTCATCATGGTTGGAATGTATCTCTGTTGGATATGAAAACTTCATTTCTAAATGGTGATTTACATCAAGAAGTGTACATATGTCAGCCCATGGTTTTATGCACAAAGGGCATGAAAACAAAGTGTGTGTTGGGATATCAAGCTCAACATGTGATTATCAAGGATGAGATGTATCACTTTTTCATTTCTCTAACATGTATAGTGGTCATGCCAATATATGTCAGGGATCTTTAGTGAGCTTTACTAGATTCATCTATTGAGAGTGATGGAACATTTGTTTCTTGCCAACTCACTCATTTGTGGACATTGTATTTTTCCTCATGTACTATTCTTTATATATTGCACTAGTTGTATTGTTGTATTAGGTCATTCTTGTATATTCCTTTTATGTAATAGAAGAAGAAAAAGAAGAAGAAGATCATTCTTCCTTGCCTCAATCTATGTGTGTGCTCCTCTTTGAGTGTGAGAGTGTGTGAGTGAGCTCTCTTCCTTATCTCCTTCCTCATGACATGGTATCAGAGCTAATATGGTTGAAGAGATCTTGTGGAGAATGCGGACAATGAAGAGGACACGAGAAGGCATGGATAAAACGTGATTCACAAACAACATCAGATTGCTACGAAAATTGATGTGAAGGTCAGTTTGCAAAACTGTAACTTGTGTTCTATTCGTCAACATCCAAATATTCCATATCCATAATTTCAAGCAATTTTGTTGATACATAAAATTTGTGTTTTTTTAAGGTCAAATTGTCAGAACACAACGTGGCAGTATTCAAGCAAAGGTACTGCTTCTAGTGTTTTTATAGTGTTGCAAATTGCTATAGAAATGGCAAGTGCAGATGGAATGAGTCAGCTTATGAGTGCTAAGCTGGACAAGCACAACTTCTATGCTTGGAGATTCAGAATGATGAATTTCTTGATGGGAAAAGGCTATTGGGAGTACATCGATGGAGAGAAAATACCGCTCTGCGATTACCAAAGAGGAATCAGAATGCGGACTAGTTAAGAGCATATGAAGAATGGAATCAAGGAGCAAGAAAGGTAACATATTGCCTATCTGTTAGAATACACGATAGCATGATAGGGCACATACAGGATGCCAAGACTCTGAAAGAGGCTTGTAATAGTTTGGTCACATTGTGGGAGACCAATACAAGGGCACAAAAGTTGCAACTCAAGAATGAGCTACATACATATTACAATCTTCTTTTGTTATTGCTTGTTTGTGAGCCCACACACACATGAGAGTCTTGCATCCATTTTTCCACCCAGCCATTATTCGACATTACTTCCTTCTATGAGATGCTACTCTATTGTAGCATCTCAAGTCAGATAATAGATTCTCCTATTATCTCTTCTACCAAAAGGTATAAGTACCCAAGTGATGCCATGTGGCATCCTTCTTCAAAAGGTGAGTCATACCCAATGAATATCATATGAAATTTCCTTACCCTTAAAAACATTTTCATCCTTGAAAATGTAAATGAAATATCCTTAATGGTAGAATAAAGTGCTCGGACTCCCTTGAACCCCATGTACTCTATGTACATGGTCATCTCCGTGTGTGTTGTTTCCCAATATCCTTCCCCTTAAGAAGCCTCATAAGAGATCATCTCAAAGGTGGGAAACTGACTGAATGGTTTCTACTATCTCCCATGTATACCTAGTGTCCAAACTACCATTCCCATAACATCTAACATCATCTAAATGACTTAAGTCCATATGGTGTATCCACTATGGAGTAATAGTATGAAAAACAAGTGTAGAGTGCCAAGCTAATAGGTTTGAGCATTACATAATGGAGATAGTAAACCATAAAATCTTGTAAAATATAGAACAAAGTCCCATAAAAAGTGACTCAAAAGCCATCTAGGACTAAATGATAGATTTGCCCTCAATCCACTCTAGGTCTTCCTAACCTTGAGTGTACTCACAAGTAATAGTTTAATCTAAACTACCTTGTGCCTATGCAAATCCATCATCCTAGCTCATATATATAAGAATTTTTTGGTAGTGAAATGCAATCTCTATGTTCCACCCAGCAAAAAAATTTTGGTTTGTCGTCCATTTCCTTTGGACTTAGTTCTACTAGAAGAGCATCTATTGGCACTAGTGAAAACTGTAAAATTTTCTCTTCTCTTTAGTTTGCCATATTAATGCAAAAGCATTCCCTTTGAGATTCAGATAATCCCTAAGTACCGAATTTCCTAATTGATGCTCACACATCATCCTCATGATGAAACATCAACTAAGAGTTTGGTACCCCAATATGTTAGATCTATCCCTATCTCCTAGAAACCCTAAAGAGAAGAGTTATAACTCTACTCTGAATCTCACTAACGTCAATAACTAGATCATCTCATCTAGTCAAGGACCATCATTGGAAATACCATAACTGCTTCTCTCTAGAGTCTACAAGTGAGACTCAATCTAACCACAATGATTAACTGATCTCCCTATTGCCTTTGATAGAAGAGTGTCACTCCTATCTAGACAATCTTAACTGTGATAAAGTGAGACTCTCTCTCTCAAATCTCATATAATGAAAAGAGCTCTAGTAGTAGAATGTGTTCCACTTTCCCTTTCCCTTTCAAAGAGATTATGTTGAATCCAATTGCTCTACTCATCCATAGTTGAGAACCTACACATAAGTTCTCCATGTTTTTCCTTTTAAAATAGTGGAGAATCAAATTCCCATGTGAAGGAAAATTACACTGAAAAAGTAGAGTAAATGAATTCCTTCTGAAATGTAGACTAAGAGATTTTTAAACACCTCTTTTGTCTAAAGGAAATCATATTTTCTTTTTTTTCTCTTTCTTTCAAAGAACATGAGCTAAAATGAGAGCTCTGAGCTAAAGTGAGAACCCTCGTCGATCTTTGGGCTTCCTACTTTCTCCTTTCCTTAAAAGAGAGTTGTACAAATTTATTTGCTTGTTTCTTCCATAAACTAATGCATAATCCCTCATTCCTATGAATATGGGGAAGAAATCTCCCATAAATAATGAAGGTATATGTACATACATTCTTATGAAGATGGGGAACAAATCTCCCACAAATAATGGAGGTGTATGTGGTGTAAGTGGAGAAAATAAATTCCTTCTAAGGGTCAAAGCCCTCTACAAAAATGGTTAGCAATGATAAGACATGATCCCATAATAAACACATATGTATCCATACTAAGGAGCTATCTCTGCCAAACATTCTCTGTGCATGGATCTATATGATCCAATCAAACTAATGGAATTTTCCATCCTAAAAAGCACAAAATGAGTATGTGAGACCAATGGTGACAAAATCACCTATCACATTCTCTATTGGAAGAATAGATCTTCCCTAAACCATGAAAGATAACTCCTATTCCTAAGGAGATGTCTACTAACACTACAAGGAATACGGGCGCATAGCAACGGTTAAGGCGACACAAATTTTTCACTATAAAATTGCAAAAAGCATCGCAAGGAGCATCGAGCATGGACTGTCGATTAAACGATGAGCTAAACGATGTTTTTTTCGACGTGTGTTGCGACGGGAGGTCCGACGCTTGCATTGAGCATCACTAAACCAACGGTTTAAAAAAGCATCGCATAAAGTGATGCTTTTTTGCATCGCATAAGCGACACTCACAATGTTGCTTATGCGACACCAATTCCAGTGCTTTTTATGACACCTTACCATTGCTTACACAACGATCTGTTGACGAAAAAAAATTAAAACATTGGAGGCTCTTCGATCAGCATGTTCATGCATATGATCGAAGAGCTCTCCAACATTCACAATTGCATTGCGCTTACGAGCTGAAACAAGTATATGCAGGATTGTTGTTTTGCCTAATCTCTATCTTATTGTCTCTCTCTATCTCTGTTTCTCTCTTTCTACCTCTTTCTCTCTTTGAATTCTCTCTCTCTCTCATTCTTTCTCTCTCTCTCATTCTCTCTCTCACTCTTCTCTCTCTCTCTCTCTCTCTCTCTTTCTCTCTCTCTCTCTCTCTCTATCTCTCTCTTTATTGCAGGTTATTCAAGAAGCTAACCAAGTAAAAAGTATGGCTAACTATTGTAAGTACAATTTCCATTCTTTGTATATCATTTGAATTGTGTTATTTTCATTAGTTAGCATACTCACACTTATTGATATGCACATATACACTTATACATGATGAAGATGCACGTTCACACATTTACACATATACACATGCACATACACACATATATACACACATACATGTGCACATACACACACATACACATGCATATGCACAAACATTTCTACAACCACATAAAAAGACTTGCATGCATGCATTATTGCATATATATATACACATACACACATTAACATATACTTAAATACATGTATATGCACATCCACATGCATGCACATGGATGCAAATGGAAATGCATCCACATGCACATGCATGTTTCATACATATACACATGCATATACATACATTTGTATATGTTTATACACATACACATACATATGCACATATGTATATATACACACACATACACATACATATGCACATATGTATATATACACACACATACACATATATACACATATATATGCACATACGTACATATACACATATACACATGCACACACACATGAACATACATACATATACACATATACATGCACATACACACATATACACATACACTTACACATATACATGCACATACATATACACACACATACACATGCACATGCACATACTCATATACACACATATACTCTTACACATGCACATGCACATGCACATACATACATATACCCACACATACACATGCACATGCACATACACATACATACACATATACACTTACACATGCACATGCACATACATGCATATACACATATACATATGTACATACATTCATATACACACACATATTACACACATATACATGCACATACGTACACACATATGAATGAATTATATAATTAAAGTACTAAAACCCATAACAATCACTAGAACAAAACTTCTCATTACTTAATACCATACACACAATTCAAAACATAACTGAAATGAACAATATATAGATAATATATATACATACATATATATATATATATATATATATATATATATATATATATATATATATATATATATATATATATATATATATATATATATATATCAATGTAAATACATATAATCCAATGTCATAATCAAGAATCATAATCATCATCATCATCATCATCATCATCATCATCAGCATCATGATCATCCTCATCCTCATCATCATGATCACCCTGTGACGATCGAGATCGTCCCTCTTGTGTTTGTCTCTCCACCTCATCCATATCTACCTCTCCATAATACTCCAGTTTTACATATAACAAACATAAATAAGTAAAACAATTAAAATATCCATAAAAATAAAATAATTATATAAAATTTAATAATACTCACAAAGGCATCTGAATGATCTCGCATATACTCGCTCAAATGCCGATATCCAAAATGTGTAGCATACTCGATCTCATGTCTCGTAGTATATTGGCCATAATCCTTTCGCTGCATTGAAACAAATAAAAAAGATTAGTTTCTTGCATTTTAACTAAAACAAAAAAAATATACTCACAAGAGCACATATACTTACAAATGTAGCTACAAAACCATGATGGCCCATATGGCCTAGGTGCGATGTGTGGCCCGACTCAACTCTCTTCTTTGCAGCAGCTTGTTTATTTAAGAAAAAAGAAATACATAAATTAAATGTAAAAAATTGCTAAAATATATGAAAATTATAAATATAAACTATTAATTTGTATACCTTCTACTGAGGAAATGACTCCTAAAGACATAGCTGTCTATGAAAAAACTGCCACGTCTTAGGTGATATGTTAGGTCGTCTCTTATTTTTTTCCACCATACAATATCTCGTTAATTATATCTCAAACAGAAAAAAAGAATCAGAATACATACACATATATACACACACACATACACATACCCACATACACATATACATGCAAACATTACACATACATATACACATATACATACATATAACATAAACACACATATACATATCCACATATATACATACACACACATGCATGCATATACACTCATTCATACAAAACACATGCATTTATCCCACAATAATGTGTATTTGTGTATATGTGAATACGTGTGTATGTGTAATTGTGTATATGTGAATATGTGTGTATGTGTAAATATGTACATGTGAATGTTTATGTATGTAAATAATCAGATTATTAATATCAAATACCATTATTTGTGGATTCCGATCAATCAGATGGAACTCCACCATCGTCTCCTCATCGTGCAAGGACTATATACTGTAAGTATATCAAACATTTAGTTTTAAATATATTTGATAGATACATAACTTATATATATATTTTTTTCTTATTATAATCAGATTTTGATCAATCAGAGGGCACTCCACCACCTCCTATCCATGCAACGACTTCACATGTGTCCTTCAATAGGAATTATGATGAATTTTTTTTACTATGAAGAGCATATTATATGTTGGTGTAACTCTTGTTATGGCATGTATCGAAGACCATGATTGGAATGTATTGAACATGAGGTAGAGTATGGTACTTTTGAGCATGCACCATCACCTGGTCAACATGATAATGCTTGGGTATGTATTTTTTCTATAGATTAATGTCATTATTTTATTTAAAAACCATATACAAAATCAAATTACTGTTGATATACAGGAATACTTGCTCGATGATGATGATGATGATAATTTTTCTCATAATGTTAATATACCTCGTACACGTCATGGACTTGTTGTTCATCAATTACAAGCAGAGGTTTCTAGAAATCGTCTACCTCTTGGTTTAGAGACTGAAATGGCTGGAGATTATCCATTGCCAGCTCTTGATTGTTCTCTAGTACAAACATATGATAGAAGAAGATATGGAAGATGGAATAGAGGACCACTTCCTTTAGATGGAGAGGTTTTCAACTTTTGAGGTAATCGCTATATGATTGCTCCATCCACTATTACTAATGCTAGTCGTGGTCTCTTTATTGTAGAGGATTTGTATGTGCCTTCGAACTCTGAAGTCACTCTTATGTCATTTTGTGGTCCTATATATGGATGAGGAGATTAGCATCGACTTGCACGTTATGTCCAAAGCATGAGTACTTATGGAATATGCTTGAATGCAGCATCACTTACTAGTAGAAGGATTTCACATGCAGAAAATGAAAGATTATATATTGATGGAAGACCTTACACACATGGAAATATAACAGATTTAATAAATAGTAGTCGAGGGTTACATAATAGTTCAAGGACTAATTGCACATTTGAGGAGCATGAAAATAGTCATGAATCACCATACATGAGTAGAGATGTATCCAGATACATAGTTGTCAATGCTATTACTACATTACATGCTGGTGATGAATTATTAGTGAATTATGGATGGCGTAGACCTCCAAGAGCACCTTTTGGCTAGAGAGAATGAAAATTTTCTATCCATATTTAATAACTTATATATTTAATTTTATGTTTAAAGTTTACTTTTAATTCATTTATGGAATACTAATGATTTTTTATTCATGTGTGTAGATTCCAACGTATGATGTTGATGATATTCCTCCACACCCTTTACAATTGCCAGTAAGACCTCATTTATCAGAAGCTTCTATGAGGAGGCTACACAAAAGTGATCCTGTGGAATATGCAAGGTTGAAAGATCTATGTTCAAAAGAAGATAAAGTACAAGATTTGTGCGACAATGATGAAGATGATGGCATGGCAGATTTTATTGAGGATTGGTATCAAGATGACAGTGAGAGCATTGATATTTCTAAAAACGAGAAATATCTTCAAGAGGAATGTCTAAAGCATGTATATGAAGGAAGTCGTTTGACACGACTAAGTGCGAGCTTACTTATTCTCAATCTTCAAAATCGTTTTGGATGGAGTAATGTATCTGTTTCGTCACTATTGAGGTATAAGTTTCAATTTTCTATATATATATATATATATATATACATATATATATACATGCATATATAAACATACACATAATATACATGAATGTATACACACATATAAACACACACACACATATACACACATATACACATGTTATGAGAGTAAGGTCAAATTATACATACCTGTATCGAATGAAGATGTTTTGTCCATCTAGCCTTTAAAATTGTCCACCCAACCTTTAGAATCTTCTTAACACATCCGTTTCTCCTATTCTAATTGACCTAATACCTGTGTTGCTAACTCTTTTGCATACAAATATTAAGTATTAGTTAGCTATGAAGGTATTAAGTCGTTAGTAAAATGGGAGGACCAAATTTATCTAGAAGATTTTGAAGGATGGAATAATAATTTTAAAGGATGGGTGGAAAAAAAGCATCCATTCAATGCAGGTTTTTATTATTACTTTAGCTAAGGTAAGAACAAGAACTTGCATTGAATGGACACTTTTTGTCTGCCCGCCCTTTAAAACTATTCATGCATCTTTCAAAATCTTCGCGATAAATTTGATCCTCCCAATTTACTAAGGACTTAATACCTCCATAACTAACTGATACTTTATATTTGTAAACAACTTAGTAAGACATGTAATAGAGTGAATATAAAATGGGAGACAACCAGATGATTCAATGGTCTAGATATGAAAATCTGCAAACCACAATATACAAAAAAAAAACTAAAAACGAAATCAAATATACACAGCTACACATGCATACATACATATACATACATACATACATACACATTCATACATATATACACATACATACATACATACACATGTATACACACATACGTATACATATATGCGTACACATACGCATATGTATATATACATACATATACACTTATAGAAAACATATACATACATATATACATATACACATACACCTATGTATACGCATGTGCATGCATATACACATCCACATACACATACACATAAGCATACACATATATAAAATTATATGCATATATATATATATATATATATATATATATATATATATATATATATATATATATATATATATGTATGTATGTATGTATGTATGTATGTATGTATGTATGTATGTATGTATGTATGTATGTATGTATGTATGTATGTATGTATGTATGTATGTATGTATGTATGTATGTATGTATGTATGTATGTATATTTATTTATTTATTTTTTAATATATCTTTTTTTGATGAACTTACAGGTTATTATCTGAAAAGTTTTTACCAAGTCAAAATACTCTTCCTACCTCACATGATGAAATGAAGAAGATAATCAACAATCTTGGTATAGATTATCAATGCATACATGCATGTCCTAACGATTGTATTTTATATAGAGGTGAATATGCAGATTCTTTGACATGTCCTAAATGTCAATCTCCTCGATATAAGGACGAAGAAGGTAAAATCCCAAAGAAGGTATTAAGACATTTTCCATTGGCTCCATGGATTAGACATATGTTTCAAAGCCCCAAATTATCAAAGCTTTTGACATGGGGACATGATCATAAAAGTACTGATGGAATAATCAGAATTCCTCATGATAGTGTTGCTTTTCAGCTATTGATTCTACATGCCCTGAATTTGCACAAAATCCACATAATCTAAAGTTAGGAGTTGCATTAGATGGGGTTAATCCATTTTCCATGAAATCCAGTAAATGGTCAACATGGCTAGTGGTAGTCATAAACTACAATCTTCTGCCATATCTTAGCAATAAAAAGGAACATTTAATGCTTTCACTTTTAATCTCAAGCAAAAGACAAGTTAAAGATATGAATATATATCTTGATCCTCTCATTGATGATCTCCAAGAGTTATGGAGATGTATTAATTGTTGATATATTTAGGTAGTGATGTCTGTGAACACACTAGGACCGTTGGGGCACTTTTTTCCCTCTTTAGGAGGTTTTTTCCCCTGGCTTGTATATATACATTTGTTGGGGGATTCTTAGACGAGAAGGAGTTTGAGGGTTTGTAGGAGAAAAGGGAAGAAACAAGAAGAGAAAATACACCTGGAAGCTTCTGCCGATTGATTACAGTAAGACAATTACAATATTGAAGTACAAGACAAGCCAATACCTCTGTGCACAATCCCACAGAGTGCCCACTTACAAAATACCAAATATCCCAAAGTCTTCTTGCCGCCGGCCTCCTCTGCACCAGACCTCCACCTGCTTCAAGCTTATCCTTGTGCACACCTTGCACCAAGCTTCCACAAAGGGGGGAGGAGTGAATACCTTCTGTCGGCACGCGCACACTACAGTGAGACCTTGAGATCCTTGGGTGAGTATAGCTTAGCACTCTCTGCACAAATCCTTAGTCACTCTCCATGCACCTTGCACTTCCACTTCTCTACGTCGCACACTGGTGACTGTTGCACTCCCTCTCTTGCTTCACTTAGCCTATGCTTCCCTGGCTTACTCTAAGATTGGTCCAAGAATGGCCTTGCCTTGATTTGAGTGTGTTGATCACGTACGCTCCTAACTGCAATGGTATCTTGGTGCTCACTTTGATGTCCCAAGATTGTCCTCACAAGTGGCAGCCAACGACTCACTGTTTTGCCCTGTAGTGACTTTAGACTAAAACCCAAAATTTTAATGGGGGGCCATACTTTCACCTGTGCGTACGTTGCCGCTTCACATACCCTCACATTTCCTTTTAAGTCTTCACTTTTGCACCAAAAGGGGGGGGTTCACCTGAACCTTCCAAAACACTTTAAATACACTTTGAACCTTAGGGAAATTAGAGAAAATACCTCTACAACCTGCAACTCACTTTCTCCAAGTTACCCTTTGTGGACAATTAATTGTGCACTACCTGTGCACTTTGACACCTGCATTTTAGCACTTTGACTTTGCACCTGTTGACTTTGACCTTGGCCTTGTTGACTTTAACCAGTTGACTTTGACCTTGACTTTGACTATAGTTGACTTTGACCAATGTAATAAAGTAAGTCTATGATCCAAGGGTCTGGCCGGTTCAGACAGATCTGAAATCGGACACCGTTTGGTCATCCGTGTGTATGACCAAAGATCTCGAGTTTAGACTTACTAGGAGGTCTTGTGCTCTTGTGAACAAGTAAACCACTTAGCTTAGTGGTTAAGTCTCAAGGATGTGAAGGACGAGGTCTTGGGTTCAATCCCCATGAGGTACATGGGAAGAGTATTTTGCCCAAAGAGTTCTAGAACCTTCTAGAAGCATCCACTGGACACTTGGCGCACATGTAGTTACATGGCTGACACTTGGATGATTAGTATCCACCTGCCCAAGAAGGCAGTCCCCTGGAGAGAGCTATATATAGAGGCATTTGGTTGGGAGGAGAGTCATCTCTCTAGTATGTGGTGGTCGTAATCCTTGTTCTCTTGCATTGGTATCAGAGCTCTAGGCAAGCTTTCATGGTGACCTTGCTAGGCTCATCATCTTCCTCATGCTTCCATGGAGACCTTAGAGGTTTCATCATCTTGTTTAGAAGCATCAATGGAGGCTCATTTCCTTCATTTTTATGCGTGCATACGTTTTTTGGTCGTATTTCTGCTTATGGCCATCTTGAGCAACTTGCCGAGTTGATCGTGCGTTGGCTAATTAGTATGGAATAGCAAAAGATAGGATTCTCTCTGTTATGAGCAAACGGGGACTCGAACTCTCGACCTCCCGTTTAAGGGGCGCTGGCCTATCCATGAATCCCACATGCGTTCGTGATCTCCTGAGCGCGAGCTACTTATTTTGGCAGTATATCCGCGCTGAAGAACACTTAGCAGAGAGTACCAAAAAGATCAAGATTATCTATACAGTGTGGCTGAGGGGACTCGAACCCCCGTCCCCCCAATCAAAGCACACCCGCCTATCCAAGGAGTTAACCGGTCTTGGCAGCATCCATTCGCGGACAGCGTATCTTGTGGTAAGTTGGCGCTGTAGAAGACTCCGACAAGGCGCAAAAAGGATGATTACTGAAGTGTGCAAGCGCGGGAATCGAACACGGGACGTGTCCGTTACCGAGGTGCTCGGATATCCATGAAGATAAGTGCTCTTTGTGAGTAGAACATCGCGCAGATCTCATGTTGATGGAATTTGGCGCTGGCTGTAGCTCCACGCGGTGATCACCAAAAGTATCAACACTCTGTTGCAGACCAGAGGACTCGAACCTCCGCCCTAGTTTTGAGGAGTTTCTCGGGTATCACCTACCCACAAAGTTCACACGCTGACGAAGTGTAATTCCGCGGCAGTTCTTAAGCATCTGAGTTTGCGACTGAAGACGGATTAATCCAGGATTCAAAAAAGAAAAAATCAATCTTTGCCGTCAGCCCCGCAACGGATTCGAACACAGAACCTCTATTTCGGAGGGAATAGGCCTATCCACAAGGCCAACGGCGCTCGCGGAGTAGATATACGCAGAATATCTTCTGGAGCAGACGATGAATGATCTTCTCTATTGTGCGCCCGGAGGGATTTGATCCCGAAACCTCTCGGTTGGGAAATGCTGCTATATCCACAAGTTCACAGCTGTTCGTACAAACTATGACTATAGAAGTCCACAACTTCTAATAACAGAGCAGAAGAGCGGAAGAGGAGTTGTGGAGTGAAGATCCGGAGGCCTAAGTTAGTCGATCTCGACGGACCAAGTCATCCAAGACTATTTCTTGATGAGGAAGCTTCAAGAATGGTGAATAGCTCCTCGCAAGGATCAAGAGGATGAATCACTCTTCCAAAGAATCAATGGAAGGACGTAGCTAATTGGAAGATAAGTATTTTCCAAGTTATGTTTTCATTTCGATATTTGTTTGCTCGAATGCTTTCATTTAGGATGCATTAATTAGGACTAAAAGTATAGTCCAATTATGGTTATCTCAATATGAAAGCTAATTAGAGAGCTAAAGACAGTATTGAAATGACATAAAAGTATACAAGTACTTTTCAGTTATAGGTATGCAATTGAAATTTTTATTTCCATTCATGCACAAAAATGAAAAGATTATTTGTGCATAAAAGAATGTTTTGTGCACATCAAGTTCGCACTTGCTTGGGAAAGGTAGTTAATTCTCCAGTTCATGCACTTGAATAATTACCCTTTTGCCAGAATAGCAAGCAGGTTGTTTTTGCATGGATGTTTGTTTGCATACCTAATAAGCTCAAGATTTGCTTAAGTTCATTACACTTACATGAACATGCATTTGCACCAAAGAATGGGCATTTGCATACATGAACATGCATTTGCATGCAAGTAGATGCATGAACATACGCATGATTTTTTGGTAAGTAGCTGAACACGTATACTTTCATTCCTTTCTTTTTCTAACTTGACTTAGCTAGGAGGAAAAAATAGAAAATTACCTAGTTGCAAGGATCTTGATTATCATGCAACTAAGTATCTAGTCTATTTTTTCCCAAAAAAAAAAGTGATACATAGATACCACTTAGTAGGAGTCTTTGTGAGGAAAAGAAAGCATGTTGAAAGTAAGTATTCATTTTTCTTGTCATTAAGATGCCAAGAAAATAGAGCTACTTTCCAATGTGCATGCTCAGTCTAAGTTTGGGAAAGAAACTTAGATATACTTAGCAACTATCGAGGATTTAGTTGTTTTTTGGATGTTCATGTTCATGCATCCAAGTAAGGAAGTTTCTGTTTGAAACTTGTAAAGTTCCAAAATATTTTTAGGAGATTTAATACTTTAATATTCATCAAACATTGATGAATAAGTAGAAGTATTGAACTTCTAGAATCCCAGGAACTCTAGTGGTCATAGATGAGAGTTTCAAAAAATGCATCTCAAGGCATGATGCAAGGTCTTCAATCGACGCGGAAACTTTTCAAGGAAACTTGCTTGATTCTATTTAAGCTAATTCAAGGCTTAAAAAAGAAACCAAGATAAATATTAATTGATCTTTAGGAATCAAGTAATTTCCTAAAGTCATGACAATTAATGAAATGATTTAGATTATTTTCATTTCTGAAATAGATATCTTAGGAAATCCCGATATTTCCTAAAGACAAATTTAGGAAACAAGTTCTTTCCTAAAAGATTAACTTCAAGTGGTAAAGCCTTGAATCTTATAAAAATCAAGAATATTTTTTATAAGATTAAGTAAACAATTCCAAGCATTATTTGCTTATGCAAAGTTTTCAAACATGAAAACTTTATTAAAGTATGCTTGGTGGTCTTTAAGATAAGAAAAGCTTAATCAAGAGACCCAAGCAAAGTAATCTTTGGAAATTAAGCTATTTCCTAAAGATAAGCTAATGAAAGAGTTCAATTAACTATTTCATTAGTTAAATGAGAATTATCTTTTGGACAAGCAAAGCCTTAAGTCTTGGTCTTATCCAAAAGTCTAGAATTCCTTTTGAAGATCTTTCCAGTAAAGGAGAAGATTCCAAGATGAATCATTGAACTGGAAAGTAAAAGATTCCAAGATGAATCTCTGCTTCAAGTTATAGCTTAGTATTACTTGATTCCTTGGTAGGAATCAAAAAGTTCTTGAAAGAAAAAATCTCCCCAGTTGAGAGACTAACATCTTTCAAGAGAAGTTTTATAGCAAGTAGTTTCCAGCAAATCCCTAACCACCAGGTTTGGTATTTAAGTCCAAATAAGTGATATAACCTTAAGGTATATCATAGATTCTTAGCTTTGGAATCTGAAAAGCATTAGAAAATGCTTGGACTTAAGTTGAGGGAAAGATCTCTAAAATCCTGCAGGTAAGCAAAGAAGCTTAAGATAGTTTAAGAGATCTTAAAGATAAAGACTAGGTCTTTATTTTTGTCGCAAGTATCAACCAGACTTGATCAATCTTGGCCATGATTGTCCAAGTAATGTGCGATTAGAACTACTTTGTAGATTGCCCAAGTATTGGCAATAAAATTCCTTTTGGGAATTATTCACTCAAATTCCATTTATTCGATGGAAAACTGTGAAAAAGAGTAAGTTGTTCCAAGTCTGAACAGAGTAAAGAAATTCCAAGAATGTAGTCTGCAACCGTGAAAATGGTAATTAAGTCTGTGGAAGGTAAAACATAAGTGTTTACCTATCCTTAAAGGGATTTTGGTACAAATCCAGAAAGCATGAGCGGATGCTTAAGACTTAAGCAGTAAAGAGATTCCTAAATAAAGTCCCCGGGGTAGGTACCTAAAGCAACAGTAAAGAAAAGAATCTAAAGACAAGAAGTCAAAAGCTCTTGTCGCTACAAAATTGGTCAATGGTAAACCAATTGAACTTGAATTCAAGAAAATTCAAGTACTTGGAATTTTGATTGGTTTTCATTTGAAAACCCTAGCAAAAAGGATTGGAGATATTCTATTAAAGGTTTTCAAGTTCCCAAGGTAAAGCACATGATTGTGAGACGATCATGTGAAGGAATCAAAACCTAGAAAATCTAATTAGAGGTAATGCCTGAAACTTCCAATTCTTGTAAAAGAATTGAAGAAATAAGGTACTCTATCAAGAGATGTTTAGACTTTAGGATAAGAATCACCCACACATTAATGTGAATATAAAATAGGGTGGTATGGGACACCAGATTTTATACTCAGATTGATGTAGGAAAGATGGAATGGGACATCGGACCGTAGGATGATGATTATCTTTTAGTCCTAGTTTGGATTTTGAAGTTAGGTTTCATCCTCAAGGGAATTAAGACTTCAAGGAAAGTTTAATTCGTAAAGGATGAAAGTAGTATCTTACGATACTTCTAGGTAACTTCAAGATCAAGGAAACTGAAGATATGAAGTAAGTAACTTCCAAGATCTTCTAAGAACACTTCAAGCTTAAGTGTTATTGATCAGAAATATTTGATAAACTTCTGAAAGAAGTTGGACTTTGACTTTGAGTTGCTCTTTTCAAACAAGGATTTGATTGACTAAGTCAAGCACCAAGTTTCTAGTATAACTTGGTAAATTCACTCTTTTGAATCAAAGAAATGCACAAGAATTGCATTCCCAGTAAGGAGTCAAAAAGATTGAATGTGACCTGAACTTAGTCTTAAGTGAAGCATTATTTGAATATTAAAAACTCATCGACAGAACCTCAGTGGGTCGACACACTGATGTTGGTTACCACACTAGTATCTTGTGGGTGGATGATGTTTTTATTTTCTTTGAATCTTTTTGAGAAACCAGTTTATTTCTCTTAAAGATAAAAGACAATGCTTCAATACCTTGTTGAAATTGATCGTTGAAAAGTTAAAGTCCTGAGTCAACTAGACTTTGACTCATAGCAAGTTTATGTATGTTCGAAGTTTGAATTGGTTGTACAGAGTTTTAGTTATTTCTTTTTGGTTTCCAAATCTTTTGGAATTGGCTCAGATATGGTATCTGATTCCTTTTGCAAAAGACCAGGGATAGCCGGTTAGAATTAGATAACTAACTTGAACATCCTAGATAGATGTTATGTACAAGAACCTTTTCAATCTTCAAAAGATGATAAGTCTAAGTAGACTTATTCATTTGATTTTGCTTCAAGTTATAGCATAAATAATTTCCTAGAGTCCAGTATACTCTAGAATAAAGAAGTTAGGAATTGCTCATTAGATTGACAATTCCCAAGAACTTTCAGTTAAAAGTCTTTGAGAAAAGTGTCCTAAGTTGGACAATTTTCATTTTGAATTTGAATTGGTGAAGTTAGTATGGTTGATTCCATCGGAATGGTAAACTTTCTCCTACAGTTTACATAGGATTTTTTCAAACTCATTGGGACAAAGTAGTCCTCTAGTCGGGTGAAAAAATCAAGTAACTGTTAGATAAAAGTAAACCATTGTACAGACATCTAAAGTTAGATGTATGGGACAACCAAACTTCAAGTTCTCCAAAACAAATTCAAGTGAATCAAGAATTCTCAAAGTCTTGCGAGGGATAAGAATCCCACCTTCATTACTAAGCCCATGCACCAGTTATGCCTAGAAATGGACTAGTAATTTGAATCCACCTAATTCACATGTTTGTGCCTAGATCGCACATCCAGAAACTGTGAATTAGCCAGGGATATCTGTTTAGATCCACCTTTATTATTCATTCACTATTTTGTACTTTGACTAGTTTATCAAAGTGCAAACCTGGATAGTGTTTTGAATCATTTGGGCAAGGATGCCACCACAGAGATGAGACATGTTCTTCCAGTTCTAGAACATGACCATGTTCTTCCAGTTTTAGAACATGAGGCTCGGGGGTTGCCTACAGTATGTATATAGCTCTATTTTCGAGGACGAAAATATTTTCCAAGGGGGAAAGAATGTAATAAAGTAAGTCTATGATCCAAGGGTCTGGCCGGTTCAGACAGATCTGAAATCGGACACCGTTTGGTCATCTGTGTGTATGACCAAAGATCTCGAGCTTAGACTTACTAGGAGGTCTTGTGCTCTTGTGAACAAGTAAACCACTTAGCTTAGTGGTTAAGTCTCAAGGATGTGAAGGACGAGGTCTTGGGTTCAATCCCCATGAGGTACATGGGAAGAGTATTTTGCCCAAAGAGTTCTAGAACCTTCTAGAAGCATCCACTGGACACTTGGCGCACATGTAGTTACATGGCTGACACTTGGATGATTAGTATCCACCTGCCCAAGAAGGCAGTCCCCTGGAGAGAGCTATATATAGAGGCATTTGGTTGGGAGGAGAGTCATCTCTCTAGTATGTGGTGGTCGTAATCCTTGTTCTCTTGCAACCAACATGACTTTTATGGGCTCAACAGTTGCCCACCACCTAATGTGCTCTCCGTCCCGGAGAGCTATAGCTAAAACTCTGATCACCATGAAAATAGAGCTGCAAAAACTTGAATAGGACATCTGAGCAGCAACCAATTCCACCAAAAGCAGGAGAGAACAAGCACTAGAGAAGAACCAAAATTGGGATTTTGGAATGGAAAAGCAAAAGGGGGGCAATGGGAGGGTAGGAAGGAAGGGGAAGGGAGGGCTGAGGGTGTGAAGATGGATGGGGCAAGGAGGGGAAAGGATGGGGCTGGGCATATTGGTAAAGGGAGGGATTGGGAGTAGGAATCAGGGGTCGGGAGGAGGCTAAAATGATCAAATTGGAGGGCTATAGAGGGTACATATGGGATATTATTAAACATAAGGTAAGACAAGGGGAGAATAGATCATTTGGACAATGTGGTGAAATAAAAACATGTGATAAAGGTGTTCAAAACATGTGGGTTTGGACCAAAAGTCATAGAAAAAGTGGGAATTTGTAAAAATAAAGTCAAAAACTGAGTCCAGAGGTGCCAAAAAACATGAAAATGACTCCATTTTTGTAAAAAACGGCCAACCGAGGCACAATCCAGAGCCAAAAGCTTGGAGCCATGAAAAATAAAAAAAATAAAGTAAAATAAAATAAAAATAAAATGGTCTTTTTTTTTTCCACGCTCAGACAGAAATATTAAAAAAGAAAATAAAATAAATAAGAAAATAAAATAAAATAAATAAATTAAAAAAAAACTAAAATAAAAATAATTAAATAAAAATAAAATTTAAAAGAAAAGGGGGGGGAAGGGGGGGGGGGGCTGTCAGAACGGGGGCGGGGGGGGGGGCTGTCAGAACGGGGGGCGGGGGGGGGGGGGGGTGTGGTCGGTGGTGTCGGTGGGTTTTTTTTTTTTTTTTGGGGCAAAAAACGCCCTGGGGGGCTTTTTTTTTTTGAAATATAACCCAAAAATAGAGAAAAAAATGAAGGAAAAATCCAAAAAATTGCCAAAAAATGGCCAAAAAATTCTGAAAAATTTCTCATGAAATTTTCCACAGGGCTAAGTTCAATTTCTTCCATCAAACCACAGAGAGCCTCCTTTTATTCCTCCTAATTGGCAAGAAAATGACATTGGAAAGGGATAAAAATGCTAAAAAATGCTAGAAAAATTTCCAAAAATACCCAAAAGTTTTTCGTTTGCAGAGGTAATAAAATGCCTTCTAGGTTTGCTAAAAAAACCAGGGACAAGAATGAAATTGCTAAAGAAAACTACTAAAACTGAGCAAAATGAGATGAGAAAGCTATGTACAACCTGGACAGATATGCAGTTCCAGGTGATCCATACTTCTTCAAGTGTGTTGAAAATAGGCCTTGAGCCTTGATATGTTGACCAATGGCAAGGCCTCTCCTTTCAGCGTTTCTAACTCCACAGCACCCCAATTGAGCATTGTTTTGACTTTATAAGGTCCTTCCCAATGTGGAAGCCATTTTCCTCTCAGTTGTGTATGAAGATGAGGTCTATGGAGAAGAACTAACATGCCTGCTTCAATGTTGTTATTCCATAGCTGTCGATCATCTGCCTCCTTCCTCTTCATCTGAGTCTCTATCAATTGCTAGTAGACGAATCTCCTCCACTTTATGTAGTGCTCCGAGCCTCTGAGAGACATCACAATCCCTGCATGAATGCTAGCTTAGGTGATCCCTGTAAAATTCAAAGGGCTCAATGGGCAATATGCCATAAACTAGTTGGAATGGAGAATATCCTGTGGCCTCTTTGTAGGTTAACCTGTATGCCCATAGGGTACCTTGATAAGCAATGCCCCAGGAAGTGGGCTGTAACATACACTCCTTTCTTAACATTGAGATTAAAACCTTGTTTGTCGATTCAGCCTGTCCATTGGCTCTTGGATAGTAAGCACAAGAGGTCCTATGTAGAATTCTATACCTATTGAAAATTTCCTGCAGGACCTTATTGACAAAATGGGTACCTTGATCTGTACAAATTTCAAGTGGGCATCCAAACCTGCAAATGATGCTACTATAAATGAAATCAGCAACAGTTTGGGCAGTGCAATCGGGGGAGGCAATAGCTTCAGCCCACTTTGTCACATAATCTGTAGCTATCAAGAGATATTTTTCTCTTTTTGGAATTGCGGGAGGGTAGATGGGCCCTACAAAATCTAGCCCCCACTTCTCAAATGGTTGCCAGGAAGTGGAAACAATCAAGGGGTTATGCCTCTGCTTTGTTGGCTTAGGTCCACACCTCTGGCAAACGTCACATGCCTTTCCCCATTCATCTGCATCCTTAAATAGTGTAGGCCACCATAGACTAGCATCCAGTATCCTCTGACTCATAATATGCCCTGGAAGGTGCCCACCACCTGTACCTTCATGTGCAGAATGAAGGACTTCCCTCACTTCTTCTTCTTCCAAACACTTCCTAAACCTGTCATCCTTGCCCTATCTATACAATTTATCTTCAATGAAGGTATATGGTCTACTCTTGATTAGCAGTCTCTTCTTTTGCACAGCACTAGCCTTTTCTGGATACAACCCAGTTTTAATGAAATTTTTGATATCATAATACCACCCTTGAGCTTGTACAGCAAACAGATGAGCATCTGGAAAATCATCATTGATTCCACTAGTTTGATTTTTCATATTGATTCTGGATAGGTGATCCGCCATAACATTTTCTTTACCTGGTCTATGGACTACAGAAAAATCAAACTCTTGGAACAACAATAACCACCTCCATATTCTACCAGTGGCTTGTGGTTTGTTGAGTAAGTATTTTAGTGGTTGGTGATCTGTTATTATAATAAATTTTACTCCCAGTAAGTAATGACGGAATTTTTGGACAGCAAAAACCATTGCTAGGGCTTCCCTTTCTGTAGTATTGTAATTCCTTTCAGCTTTGGTCAAGATTCTACTGGCATATTGAATTGGTCTGTCCACTTTGAATTCTTCACTGGGTTGGGTCAAAACTGCCCCCACTGCATAGGCACTGGCATCTACATGTATATGAAAGATTTTTGACCACTCAGGTGTGATCAAAATAGGAGCAGACACTAACCTTGACCGTAATGTTTGATATGCTTTTTCCTCCTCTTCTTCCCATTTAAAAGGTACATCCTTACCTGTAAGTCTAGCCAGTGGTCTGGCTATCTCTGCATACATTTTTATAAATCTTCTATGGTATCCAGTATGCCCCAAGAAACTTTGAATCTCTTTAGGGGATTTAGGTTTAGGCAACTTTAATATAGAAATGATTTTGTCAGGATCTGGGGCCATACCTTTAGCCGACACCACATGTCCTAAGAGAGTTCCTTCTGTCACAAGGAAATGACATTTGTTTGGATTGAGCTTTAGCTTAGTCTCCCTGCATCTTTTGAAAACATTCTGCAGCTGCCTCAAGTGATGGTCCAAACAATCTAGAGGAGTTTCTTTGTGAGATCCTGAAAACGAAGAGAAGTCATCCATGAAGATTCTAAGTGATTCCAGCAATAGGGGACCAAAAATGAGATTGACCGTTCTGTTAAAGGTGGCTGGAGCATTTCTGAGCCCAAATGGCATTTTTACATACACATATGTTCCCCAAGGTGTGATAAAAGCAGTCTTTTCACGATCCTCTGGGTGTATTGATATTTGATTATAGCCACTAAATCCATCCATAAAGCTATATAATGCATGCCCAGCCACTTCTTTAATGACCTGCTCTGCAAAAGGCATTGGGAAACCATCTGGAATGGTCACCTTGTTGAGTGCTCGAAAATCAACACAAATTCTGATTTTATTAGTATTCTTCTTTGGTACTATAACCATAGGTGAGAGCCACTCTAAGTGTTCTACAGGAATGATGATTCCTGCATCCTCCATCTTCTGGATTTCCACATAGACAGCTTCAGCATATTTTGGATTAAGTCTATAACTCTTCCCTCTTATGGGTTTGGCTCCATCAACCAGAGGGATTCTGTGCTCTCCATAAGTTGCAGGCACTCCTTCTAAGTCTTTATAATGCCAGGCAAAAACATCTGTATAATGGGTCAAGAATGATTTTACCTTTTCAAGGAGCCCTGGGTGGTTCCACAGCCAAGTGGCCACCAAAACTGGCCGATTATTGTCTTGAGTGCGTGATTGTATTTCTTGGACAAGATTTCTCTCTACCATATTATCTTCGTGCTCATCTTCTTCCTTGTCTTGTTCTACTAGCTTTTCGTGCATTGCTTCATAAGCAGGTGTATTTTGGACTTCAATGTGTTCCTCCTTGTCCTGCATCCATCCTGCAGGGATTTCTTGAATTGGGAAAGAACATTCTTCACTAGAATTTTTTACCTTGCCTTTAGCTTTAGTAACCTCTTTATCTATGGTTGTCATATCCTCCTCCAAGTTGTATTTGAGGGGTGTCTTCCTGCCCCTTCTGTGGTCTGTGATGGGCTCTCCCAATCCATCAACCTGGACTTTTTCCTTATCTTCATCATAACCTTCAGTTGTGCAAGAATGATTAAGAAAAATTCCAAAACAAGAGGAAGAGTTGCCTGCTTGGAGCCAATTTAGAATATCCTCTTCTTCCTCGAAATCTATATGGGGTTGATCCTCCGATTCTGTTTCTATGCATATGCCAACTGTTTGCATCATGCTAGTGTTTCCTTGATTGTCTGGGCCCTCTTCTAAATGAATCTGTGTCAGCTCTTGCCCTTTCTTTTGTACCCACATAATGTCCTTGCCCCAATCATGAATGACACTTGCATGCCTCAGCCATGGTCGTCCAATTAAGAGGGGAAATCCTCCTTCAACCTGGGGCAATCTTAAAACCACAAAATCCAGAATGAATAGATTACCTTGTACTTCAAGTGAAACTTTTGGGATCACTCCCAAGGGCCTTACTTTGCTCTGATCTGCCAAAGTAACAGTGAAATTTGCAAGCCTTGAAGGGTGAAGTCCAATCTTTTCCATTGTGTGTTCAGGCATCAAGTTAATGCCAGAAGCACCATCCACAATAACTCCTTGAAATTCATGACCTTTGATAGATACTGTCAGCCGAGGAATTTTATAATCTGTAAGGGGTGCTTCCCCTACAATTTTATCTTTATGTAAAACCGCAGTCTTTGCCACCAAACTTGTAGTGGAAGCTTCATCAATTATCTGCAATAACTCTGACATGAATTTCCCATCCATCTTTATTAGATCAAAAATACTAACCTCCTTTTTCATGGACTTGAGTAGTTTTGAAGCCTCTGATTCCTTGAGAGCATTGGCTTCAGTTGACTTATCAAACTCCTCATGAGCCCTGTTGAAGGCATGACCAATGGCATCATTGGTGCATATGAGATCTTCTTTTTGCTTTGTATATGCACCTGTGGTGGTTTCATCTTCAGATGGTTCTCTGTCTTGATTCCATTCCTTAATCTTTGACCCTTGTCCTATGTTTGCTTGAGCCTTCCCCTTGCTTCTTTTCTGCACAGTCAAAGATTCTATTTCTTCTAATTGCACCACCCTGGTAGATGGAGATGGCTCATTGATTGGATCACACACTTCTTCCTTGTGCACAGAAATCATTTGAATATGGGGCCCGGAGGAAGAGGCTTGATTCTTAGGACAACAATTTGTATAATGGTCTCTTGCGTCAGGGCAGTTCCTGCAAGGAGGGGCATTTTCTGGTAGGGTGCACCTACTTTGATAGTGCCCGCATTCTCCACATCTGAAACAGATGATTGGCCTCCTAGGCCCATTTCCAAAGTTATTCCTCTGTCTAGGAATATAGTTGTTACCTTGATTTGGTGCAGAAGCCATCACATTTGCTAGTGTTGGGGGTTCTCCTTGTGTCCAGTATGTCGTTGCAGGCATTCCTCTTGATTGGCATTAATGGGCCTCATGGCCAACTTTCCTGCATAATTGACAAGTCACACTTAACAGAGGACATTCACTTACTATGTGACCTTGCTTGCTGCACATGGAACACCAAAGTCCACTCTTGATGCCACCTCCTTTGAGCTCCTGCAACTCCTGTCGCAGCTGAGCCAATTCCTCTGCCTGTGTCTCCTCATCCTTTTGGAGCTTTAGAGCTTCAATCTCCCTTCTCAACTGAGCAACAACATTCTCCTCCTCTTTGTAGGGCTTTTTTCTTTTTAAGCCCTCCAACTCTTTCCTTAGCTGTATCACTGGATCCTCCATTTCTGTACCATATGTTGGTTGGGAAGAAGTTGCTCCATACTGGTACCTTATCTGCTCCAAGCGTGTGGCTGTGCTGATGAACTCCTCTATGGAGGCTGTAGGTAGCACTAATTCCTTTATTTTGCATTGGGTGGCCACTGGTAGGGGCTTAGCCAACCATTTCTTGACAAAAAAGTAGTGTGGTGGATCTGACAATTTAGCCATTAGTGCTTTGGCCCGAGTCACAAACTCTGGGAACTTTTCTCCAGGACCTAATCTTAAATTTTCTAGCTCTTCTATGATAATCTCCGCAGTGTTGCCATGCTGGAACTGATTTTTAAAAGCATCTTTCATCACATCCCAAGTGGTAAAATGGTTTTCAGCAAATTGGCTGAACCACTTATTAGCTAATCCCTCTAATGTGGCAGGGAAGAGAATAAAAAAGGCATCCTCCCTACCCATTAGGCCTCTAGTCTTACATAGTGCCAAGAACCTTCTAATGTGTTCATCCGGATCCTCCTGAGCTAGGCCTTTGAAAGAAGGAAACTTTATATTTAATCTAGAGAGTAAAGTTTCCAGTCTACCTGACCCGCCATGCTCTTGACTGATGATGTTGAAGATAGTGGGCTGGGGGACCTTCTAACAACCTTCCTTCTTGTCTGCTTGCAGGTGACCCTCAATACTTGGGACCGGGTTGCGGTCATGAGCAGCCCATAGCCCACTGAATATGAGACACTTGATAAGAATATTTACCTTTTGTTTGATGAAGTAGCACTGTGGTTCTGTCGACACTTGATCTCTTCTATGCTTTGCACTTGGATTCTCCTAAGCTCAAATCTCCTTGGATGTCCCACCGGGCGTGCCAAATTTTGTTGGGGGATTCTTAGACGAGAAGGAGTTTGAGGGTTTGTAGGAGAAAAGGGAAGAAACAAGAAGAGAAAATACACCTGGAAGCTTCTGCCGATTGATTACAGGAAGATAATTACAATATTGAAGTACAAGACAAGCCAATATCTCTGTGCACAATCCCACAGAGTGCCCACTTACAAAATACCAAATATCCCAAAGTCTTCTTGCCGCCGGCCTCCTCTGCACCAGACCTCCACCTGCTTCAAGCTTATCCTTGTGCACACCTTGCACCAAGCTTCCACAAAGGGGGGAGGAGTGAATACCTTCTGTCGGCACGCGCACAATACAATGAGACCTTGAGATCCTTGGGGGAGTATAGCTTAGCACTCTCTGCACAAATCCTTAGTCACTCTTCATGCACCTTGCACTTCCACTTCTCTGCGTCGCACACTGGTGACTGTTGCACTCCCTCTCTTGCTTCACTTAGCCTATGCTTCCCTGGCTTACTCTAAGATTGGTCCAAGAATGGCCTTGCCTTGATTTGAGTGTGTCGATCACGTACGCTCCTAACTGCAATGGTATCTTGGTGCTCACTTTGATGTCCCAAGATTGTCCTCACAAGTGGCAGCCAACGACTCACTGTTTTGCCCTGTAGTGACTTTAGACTAAAACCCAAAATTTTAATGGGGGGCCATACTTTCACCTGTGCGTACGTTGCCGCTTCACATACCCTCACATTTCCTTTTAAGTCTTCACTTTTGCACCAAAAGGGGGGGGTTCACCTGAACCTTCCAAAACACTTTAAATACACTTTGAACCTTAGGGAAATTAGAGAAAATACCTCTGCAACCTGCAACTCACTTTCTCCAAGTTACCCTTTGTGGACAATTAATTGTGCACTAACTGTGCACTTTGACACCTGCATTTTAGCACTTTGACTTTGCACCTGTTGACTTTGACCTTGACCTTGTTGACTTCAACCAGTTGACTTTGACCTTGACTTTGACTGCAGTTGACTTTGACCAACATGACTTTTATGGGCACAACAACATTCAATATTGTGTATTGTGCTCCAAGCTTCTTCTTCTTCCTTCTGCTGTTCATGTGCTTCCACAGATGTCTAACTCCAACAATTGGTAGTAGGGCAGGTCGCCGCTTCATCTAGGGCACCATCAACACTCCTTCGTTTGCAATCTCAAAATCATATGAATTTTGGTGAGCATACTCAGTGTGTTTCTGAGATCAAAACATCTTCGCTATGTGGTGCCAAAATCACGATCTGAGCTGGTTTCGGCTCCGAAGCACTATCGCAGCACTTGTGCAGGCTATTTCATCTTTTTGTGCCAAAGATATATATCAGTTTTGGTTCTCCCGTATAAGCGTCTCGAAGTCTGCTACAGGTCTAGCAGAATTCGTTTGGGTAGTTCTGTTCAACTTTTTGAGATACAATCAATTTTTTGCATCAAGGTATTTTAGTCACCGCCCATGGCTGAATGCTGGAGATGCATTTGATGCTATTCTCTATCAGCAGGTTGTTGGATGCTTGATTTACTTATGCATTACTCGACTAGATATTCAGTTTAGTGTCTCACAGATGAGCAAGTTTATGCATTGCCCAGGAGTCAAGCATTGGTAGGCGGTTAAGCGCATCTTTCGTTACTTGAGTGGTACTCGGCTACTTGGGTTGTTTTATCCCAAGGGGGGATCACTACCGCCAGATTTTCATGCTTTTTCTTACTCAAATTGGGCTGTTTGCTATGACACTCGTGTGTCCACTAGTGGCTTTTGCTTCATGCTTGGTAGTTCATGTATATCTTGGTTGAGCAAGAAGCAGCCTACTCTGGCCACTTCCAGCTGTGAGGCTGAGTATAGGGCAGCTTTCACAGCTATTGTTGAGTGTGTGTGGCTCAGACGCCTTATGGTTGATTTGGGTGTTGGTCAGTCTTTTGCCACCACCATCTTCACTGACAGTCAGAGAACATTGGCAATTGCGAGGAACCCTGTGTTCCATGCTCGCACTAAGCACATTGAGGTGCATTATCATTATGTCAGGGAGAGGTTCTCTACTAGGGAGATCAACTTGGCATATGTGCCCATGTAGGAGAACATTGCAGACCTTTTCATAAAGGCTCTACCTAGGGAGAAGTTTGAAGCTTTTCGCAAAGCTTTGAGCTTACTTCCTTTTGTGGAGTGATTTCCACATAGCTTGGCACTTCCTTATACATGAGTCACCAGCTCCTTGTTCACTGCATCACTCCGAGGGATTTGTTGATATATTTAGGTAGTGATGTGTGTGAACACACTAGGACCACCGGGGCACTTTTTTCCCTCTTTAGGAGGTTTTTTCCCCCTGGCTTGTATATACGCCTATTGCCCTAATGGGCTACTTATCTTTGTACATTCTCTAGTAGTACATTCAGTATTATGTGTTGTGCTCCAAGCTTCTTCTTCTTCCTTGTGTTGTTTGCGTGCTTCCGCAGATGTCTAACTCCAACATTAATGTCATTGATGTATCGAAAAGCATCAATGAAAGACATATTACGGTTCGTGTTATTGTGGCTTGGACTATCCACGATTTTCTAGGATATGGTGTTTGTTCAGGTATTGATGTAATTATTTATTCAATATGCATATAAATAAATGTGATTTAATCTAATTATATTTATATCGTTTTCATGATGCAGGAATATCTACTAAGGGTTATAAAGCTTGTCCATATTGTGGTGATTGGTTGAGATCAATCTATAGTAAGAATCTCAACAAAAATATTTATCTTCGACATCAACGATTCTTGCCTGATGATCATCCGTTAAGATCTAAAAGAGAAGCAATACATTTTCATGGAAAGATTGAAACAGGTCAGTGTCCAAAACCTATGATGCCTATGGATTGGTTTAAAAAATGGACAAATGGACCTCTGATAGATCTAGAATCAGAAAACTTGAGTGATGATGAAGATAATGAGTATGTGAAGAGAAGTAAAGGAAAATTGGCACTCGTAGAGAAGATATCAATATGGTATTCTTTGGAGTATTGGAAAGAGTTAAAAGTATGTCATCTTCTTGATCCTATGCATATATTCAAGAATATTGGTTATTCACTATGGAAGCATCTGCTTGGACTAAAAGATACCATAGCATCAAGGAATGATTTGAAAGATCAAAACTCAAAACCAAAGTTATGGCTAGTTTTTTATAGACATGGATAGGAAATGACTTATGCACCTGCTCCTTGGGTACTTACAACAAAAGAGATACATACTATCAACAATAGGATTCAATTGATTAGGACTCCTACAGGATATGGAGCATCTTTCCAAAACATGTTTACTATGGATGATAAGAGCTTATCTGAGTTAAAGACGCATTACAGGCATAACTTATTGAAACATATTTTACCTTTGGTTATCGATGGATGTACAACAAAAGGAGTACGAGATGTGATCTATCATCTTGGATCACTTATAAGGTAATTATGATACTTTTATATTTAATATGTATGAATATTGGATATCTTTTTTTTTAATTAACTTCTTTATATTTTTTTTTATGATATGTATAGGTGGATCACATCAAAAGAGATTGACAAAAACTCGATCCCACAAAAGAAACATGAATGCAAAGAGCTACTATGTTTGATGGAGAAAGAGCTTCCTACTTCATTTTTTGATATTCAGGTTCATTTATTAGTCCATCTTGTAGATGAAATAGAGATTGCGGGTGTTGTCAACACTCGACGGATGTTTTGGGTCGAGCAATTTATGGGAATATTAAAAGGTTATGTGTGACAAAGAGCGAAACCAGAAGGATCCATGGCAAAGGGTTGGATGCTTGAAGAGTGCATGTATTACATTAGTGAGTACCTTGAAAGAGTTCATGAAGAAGCTCCACGTGCATGGACCAATAAGACTTCTTCAAAAATAATAGATGAGGTATTATCAGGTAAGGGAGTTCCATTTTTATTTACATTTCAAGAAAAAAATGATGTTTCTACTTTTGTAGCATATAATAGCGAATGCATGCAAGCATTCCTTAGCGAGTATGAACAGGAACTTCAAAATCTCCGAAGTAAAAGGCGAAGAAACAAAAGATATAGACGTAATCTCAATAATAATGAGATTACAAATATATCTTCTTTCATGGATTGGCTATATAGTCGTTTGCAACGCACCAACACAAATAATGAAGAAATCTCAGATGAGCAAAGAGAGCTAATGATAGTTTGTGAATGAAAAGTAATTTTATTTTAATAATATTTTGTTTTTTTCATATATGTATATTAGTTTCTATTTACTAATTTAATTTCACTAATATGCAGGCTTTTGGATAACATATAGAATCAACGCCATTGATTCTTTACGTAAAACAGAGGATTCTAGTATTGTTGCTTCTTTTAAGCAACTATCACGTGCCAGTTCAAAAGACGCGAACCTTATAGATGGCGAACTTGGTTATGTGGGAACTGTTGTTGGTATCTACGAAATTTTATTTCGTACATTCAAATAGGTAAAAAAAAAGTTTATATTTTTTATTATAGAGTTACTTATTTTTTAAGCACCTAATAATGGGTTTTTGTTTTTATATATTTTGATAGGTCATTTTGAAGGTTGACTGGTTTCGGGCCGAGTATAAAGGTAGTAATTCCACATTAAGAAAAGAATTATCTGGGTTTTGGGCAATTGATTCTTCCAGGATAATGCGATCTACTAAAGAACCATATATTCTTCCTAGGCATATTGAACAAACATTTTTTAGAAAAACCCAGATGCTCACCCTTGGTGGCAAGTCATTCATGTTCAACCTAGAGGTAGGTCATTGTTTGAACAGTTTATTGTTAGAGAGATCAAAGAAAGTCCTCTTGATGATTCACCATCAGATACTAATACATCAACATCTGAAAAAGAAATTAGAATCATTATACGTGATAATGATACTAATCTTTTTGATGAAGAAGATAATACTCTACATGCTGATTCTAGTGATGAGGAAGAGGAATTACTGAAATCGATATTAATCCATCAATAGATGATGTGACTCATGAGAACACAGATTTAACAATAGAGGAAATAAATGAAATCAATAAGGATAATGAAGATGAGGCTATATTGATGTCTTACCAAAATGATGGCAATAATGAAAACATACGAGCAGATTAGATAGTAATTTCTACTCTAGTTATCGTTCAATAACTTGAAGCTTCTGAATGGATATCAGATAATAGATTCTTTATTCAACTTGAATAATGATGAATCCTACTAGAGAGATGAAATCGTGTTCTTTTAAGTTAGAACATGAAGCTCGGGGGTATGCCTAATTATTTTATATATAGCTTTATCTTCAAAGAGCAAATTTTTATCATGTATGTATGCATATGCGTGTGTATTCATGTGTATTATATGTATACATGTGTTAGTATGCATATATATGTATTTCATGTATATGTATGTGTGTGCATGTGTGTGATATATGTATACATGTGTTAGTATGCATATGTGTATATATACATATGCATTTGTGTAAAATATTTATGTGTTCATGTAATATATGCAAGTGTTTATAATTGTGTATGCATGTATAAGTATACATTTGTGCATGTAGGCATGTATATGTGATGTGTACATGTATATATGTATATGTGTCTATGTGTAAATGTGTACATGTAAATATGTATGCATGTATATATATTTATGTGTGCATTTAGGCATGTATGTGTGATGCATAATGTATCTACTCCATTTTATATGTATGTATGTGTATCTACATGATGTACATATATCTATATATATATTATGATCCTCGTTGATTCAAGTAGCTATATATAGAGGCATAAGGTTGGGAGGAGAGACATCTCTCTAGTAGGACGTCAGAGGAATAGATGCAATGTGTACATATACTTCAATCATATGGCTAAAAGGCTGAATTAGAGTTTCTAAATTAGGGGTTTTAAAACCCTAATATCAAAATTAGTGTTTTTGAATTAGGATTTTTGAAATAGGATTTCTGAATTAGAATATTTATAATAGGGTTTTGGAATTATATATATATATATATATATATATATATATATATATATATATATATATATATATATATATATATATATATATATATATATATATATATATATATATATATATAAGTATACACACACACACATATATATACATACATATATATATATATATATATATATATATATATATATATATATATATATATATATATATATATATATATATATATATATATATATATATATATATATATATATGTATATATATATATATATATATATATATATGTATATATATATATCAGTATGCATGTGTTGTGTGTGTGTACGCATGTGTATATGTATATATGCATGTAAATATGATTATGTGAGTCTATGTGTGTGTAATTATGATTATGTATGTGTATGTGTATGTGTATGTGAGTATATGTATGTGAGTATATGTATGTGAGTATATGTATGTGTCTATGTGTATTCATTATATGTGTGTAACTGCATGCATGTGTATGTGTGTGTAAAAATGTGCATGTATGTGTGTGTATGTATAAATGTGCATGTATGTGTATATGTGTGTAAATGTGCATGTATGATGTATAAGTGTATGTATGCGTGTATTTGTACCTCTAGCCTCACTCTTCTCTCTCTCTCTCTCATATACATACATACATAAACACACATACTCATATCCACATATATATACATAAAAGCAATGCGTACCATGCATTATCGTGACGATGAGCCATAAGTGTCCACATCTCTTTTAGACACCACTGATGCGACCATCCTGTCCCAAACTCTGTCTCAAGTGAACTAAGTACGTATCTTTTATCCCCCTCATCATGCTCACTACAAAAATAAATAAAATCATGTAAATAAAACATAAGATATTTATTTCAATTTATATGTAAAATTTATACTTACTTCCACTGTAAGTGGACAAGGCGCAAGTAAGAGTCGCATAATGCTCGCATTCTTCTCTTGAAATCCAATTCATTCCCTATGTACACAATGTTCCCCTCTAGCTCTATATCGCACTCTAGCCCTAAGGTGCCTATGCATGTCCTAATAGGCAGCTCTGCTCTGCTATCATGATCTGGAGGTGGTATAGATGTCCTGAAAATGGATAGATAAAAATAAATAAAAATATGTGTTATAATATCATTAAAAAAATTTATGAAAAAAAACATACCTATGAGCAGATAGTTGTCTTCCTGCATGTGGAGCCGCAGAATAGCCCTCCTCTGATCGCTGGGTAAGCATCTGGATCATATAATCCAGCTCATCATCAGGCATCTCTGAGTACTCATGCATGATGATCCCTAGAGTATCAGGCGGAACTCTTGCTCTCATAAGACTTTTTATGAGAGTGAGTTTCGCCTTTCTCTCTCTACTAGGATCCATAATACATGTTCATATAAAACAAAATGGGTTAGAAATCAATATATATACGTGCACATATGTATATGTGTATATGTGTATGTAGGTGTTTATGTGAGTGTGTGTATGCATGTAAGCATGTATGTATGCATATGCATGTGCATTATGTATGCAAATGTATGCATGTATGTGTATCTGTGTGTATGCATGTAAGTATGTATGTATGCATATGCATTATGTATGCATGCATGTGTATGTGTCTCTATGTGTGTATATGCATATATATGTGTGTATGTCTCTATGTGTCTGTCTATGCATATATATATGATATGTCCATGTGTGTGTATGTGTGTGTGTCTACGTCTATGTGTATCTACATGTGTATCTGTATATATGTGTCTATGCATGTGTGTGCATGTGTGTAAATGTGTGTGGATGTGTGTATGTGTCTTTGTAAGTGTGTATGTGTATGTGTGTGTATATGTGTGTGTCTATGTGTGTATATATGTGTGTATCTATATATATATGTCTATATGCATGTGTATGTGTGTGGATGTGTGTATGTGTGTGTGTATGCATGTGTAAGTGTGTCTGTGTATGTGTGTGTGTGTCTATGTGTGTGTGTAAATCTGTGTGTGTAAATCTGTGTGTATATGTGTGTGTGTAAATCTATGTGTATATGTGTGTGTATGTGTATATGTGTGTATGTGTCCATGTGTGTGTATGTATCTATGTGTGTGTATGTGTATGCATGTAAGTATATATCTATGCATATGCATGTGCATTATGTATGCATATGTGTGTGTATGTGTGTGTATATGTGTGTATGTCTGTGTATGCATGTAAGTATGCATTATGCACGCATGTATGTGTATGTGTGTGTATGTCTCTTTACGTGCATGTGTATGCATATATATGTGTGTATGTGTATGTGTCTCTCTCTATTTGTGTGTGTGTCTATGTGTGTATATGTATGTGCATGTAAGCATGTATGTATGCATATCCATGTGCATTAGGTATGCATATGTATGCATGTGTGTGTGTATGTGTGTGTATGTCTCTCTACATGTGTATGTGTGTATGTGTGTATGCATATGTATGCATGTGTGTGTATGTGTGTGTATGCATGTAATTATGTATGTATGTATAGGCATATGCATTATGTGTGTATGTGTCTAGGTGTGTATGTGTGTGTGCATCTATGTGTGTATCTGTGTGTATGCATGTGTATGTGTGTGTAAATCTGTGTGTATATGTGTGTGTATGTATGTGTATGTGTCTATGTGTGTGTATGTGTATGCATGTATCTATGCATATGCATGTGCATTCTGTATGCATATGTATGCATATGTATGCATATGTGTTTGTATGTGTCTATGTGTGTGTATGTGTCTATGTGTGTGTATGTGTATGCATGTGCATTATGTATGCATATGTGTGTGTATGCATGTAAGTATGTATGTATGCATATGCATATGCATATGCATTATGTATGCATGTATGCATGTATGTGTATGTGTGTGTATGTCTCTCTATGTGTGTGTATGCATATATGTGTGTGTATGTGTGTGTGTGTCTATGTGTGTATGTGTAGGTGTGTATGCATGTAAGCATGTATGTATGCATATGCATGTGCATTATGTATGCATATGCATTATGTATGCATATGCATTATGTATGCATATGCATTATGTATGCATATGCATATGCATTATGTATGCATATGCATATGCATGTGCATTATGTATGCATATGCATGTGCATTATGTATGCATATGCATGTGCATTCTGTATGCATATGCATGTGCATTCTGTATGCATATGCATGTGCATTCTGTATGCATATGCATGTGCATTATGTATGCATATGCATGTATGTGTGTGTATGTGTCTGTATGTACATGCATGTATCTGTGTATGTGTATGCATGTATCTATGCATATGCATGTGCATTATGTATGCATATGTGTATGTGTATGTGTATGCATGTATCTATGCATTATGTATGCATATCTATGTGTGTGTATGTGTTATATGCATGTATCTATTCATATGCATGTGCATTATGTATGCATGTAAGTATGTATGTCTGCATATGCATTATGTATGCATATGTATGCATGTATGTGTATGTGTGTGTATGTCTCTCTATGTGTGTGTATGCATATATGTGTGTGTATGTGTGTGTGTGAGTATGTGTATGTGTGTATGCATGTGTATGTGTGTGTATGCATGTAAGCGTGTGCATTATGTATGTGCATGTGCATTATGTATGCATATGCATGTGCATTATGTATGCATATGCATGTGCATTATGTATGCATGCGTGTGTATGTGTGTGTATGCATGTAAGTATGCATGTATGCATATGCATTATGTATGCAGGTATGTGTATGTCTCTCTACGTGTGTGTGTATGCATATATATGTGTGTATGTGTATGTGTGTATGCGTGTGTATGTGTGTGTATGCATGTAAGCATGTATGTATGCATATGTATAATTGTATGTGTATGTGTGTGTGTATGTCTCTTTACATGTGTGTGTGTGTATGCATATATATGTGTGTATGCATGTGTATGTGTGTGTATGAATTTAAGCATGTACGTATTCATATGCATGTGCATTATGTATGCATATGTATGCATGTGTGTGTATGTGTGTGTATGCATGTGTATGTGTCTATATGTGTGTGTGTATATGTGTGTGTATGTGTGTGTGTATGTGTATGTGTCTATATGTGTGTGTGTATGTGTGTGCATGTGTGTGTATGTGTCTATATGTGTGTGTACGTGTGTGTGTGTATGTGTATGTGTATGTGTGTCTATGTGTGTATATACGTGTGTATCTATATATATCTGTCTGTATGCATGTGTATGTGTGTGTGTAAATGTGTGTCAATGTGTGTGTGTAAATGTGTGTCGATGTGTGTGTGTATATGTGTGTGTATGTGCATGTGTGTGTGTGTGTGTGTCTATGTGTGTGTGTCTATGTGTGTATGCATGTGTCTATGTGTGTATATATGTGTGTGTGTATGCATGTGTATGTGTGTGTGTGTTTGTGTGTGTCTATGTGTATGTGTGTATCTATGTGTGTATATGTGTGTGTCTATGTGTGTATATGTGTGTGTGTATGCATAAGTATGTGTGTATGTGTGTGTGTGTGCGTACCTGGCTTCAAGGAGTGTGTCGATCTCTCTCTCTCTCTCTCGCTCCCTCTTGCTCTCTCTCTCTCTCTCTCTCTATGTCTGTGTCGCGCGTCCAAATCCTGGCACAAATGTGCCGAGAGAAATTGATTTTTTTTTTAACATTCCAGAGCGTCGCTTATGCGACGCTCTAGAACATAGGATGTCGCTTATGCGATGCTAAAGCATCGCAGGCATCGCTTATGCGATGACAACTCTAAAAAAAAAAAAGGGCCATCGCTTATGCGACTCTAGCATCACATAAGCGATGGTTCCCGATTTTTTTTCAATTCGGGGGCATTGCTACACCCCCTATTTCTAGTAGTGTAAGAGCTCTCCTATGATCTAGTGAGACCTACCACCATGAATGATGAGTCCTTTTCTCCCTATCCATAGAAGAAGAGTGCTCAAAGGGAAGTCATTTCCAACATCCCATACTAGTGGAACCTTCTTCCAATTCATGGTGTCATACCTACACTAAACCAAATGATATATATATATATATATATATATATATATATATATATATATATATATATATATATATATATATATATATATATATATATATATATATATATATATATATATAATGGAATATGTAGGTAGACTCTATTGAACCCATATCTTCAACTCATATGGGTGGACTCAAATGATCTCATGTCCTTGAACTAGTATAGTTTGGTTCTAGTCAACATGTGACAATGGATATCCCTTTCTATTGCAAACTAGCTTGTTCCTAGGTACCAAGACTAAGTCTAAGTACTTCTTTCTAGATCCCAACATGCATTTATGTATTGGGTACCCCAACTATTCCTGATTAAGGGGTCTATGCTCTAAGTCATAGAGCCAGTGCCATGACTATGGCCTTCCTATCCATCACTCAAATCACATAAGCACCCATTGATGCTCTCTCATGAAACCCATCTTTGTGATCCCAACTAATTGGTTTCCTTAGTAGTGTAGCAGAAATGCTTCACTACTTACTGAAGTGATGTGTATGGGTGAAACTAGTCACTCTTTGGGTATTCCTCATATTACCCCCATAAACTCTTAATCATACACTGAGAGTCTTTTGAAGGTAAGTAAACCTTCAATACATTGGAGATAATCTTAATTGTATCTCCCATGGCTCTATGCAACTTGCTAAAACCTATAGGATTGCTTGTGCACATTCCTAATGATGAATATATATCTCCTTCCCCTTAGCAATCATATGGTCCAAATCCATAAGGATTATGTGTAGGGATCATATTACTAATGAAGTTTCCTTATCTATAACTTTGATGGTCCTAAGTCCATCAAGTACATGCATACAAACATGTTGACACCTTAGTGATGTTTGCAAATAAGGCATGCTGCCATGCAATAACATTCTTACCTACAAATAAGTGCGTCTATAATGCCATGAGGTGGGGAAAATTTTGATAGCATTTCCCCAGAAAAATGGAGTCCCAAAAAATTTTAACCATAAACGCAAGTACAAGGCCTTGGGGCCCAATGGCACAAATGCCATTTATTAAAACATAGGGCTCGGCAAGCCCATGGCATGCACACCATATACTCAAATATGAACCCCAAGACCTGCAAAAACATAAAATTCTAGCAAGCATATTTTGCTTGCATAGCCTTGTGCTTCTGACAATTATCTTTCCTACAAACCATCAAAAGTATATTTCTAACAATTTGATCCATACTTTAGACTTAAAACAATGACCAAATTTGATGTATGCATTCCAATCCATGCATGTACATACAAAACATGCCATAACATAAAGTAAAATGCTTGAAAATATAAACCATACATCTCTAAATGGTTTGATATCAGAATTACATGCATCCAAGCCTTTTTGACAAGCTTTGAGACCTCTAGACCTTCCTCATCAGGTCCTAACATAAACTTTTAAGTGTCCAATGGCATTGGACACTTCCCAAAAGATCAAGCATGATCAAATGATTACCAAAATAATGCAAATATACCAAAAAATGCATGTCTAATCCAACTTTAGACCTTCAAGGACTTTTTAGGACCTGAAAATAATCATACAATATCATATGCATAATGTGAAAGTGGCTCAAAGTGAAATTTCTTCAATTGCCTTCCCGATTTGTAAGATATAGCCCTTAGAAGGTAGTTGTCAAGAACTATTCAAACTTTGCAGACCTACACAGACCTACAAAAATAGATAATCTCCAAAATTTCTTTTGATAAAAAAAAGTTAGATTTTATGATCTTCAAAACAAGCCATAGCACATCCAATTTAGATTTTCATAGCCTAAGATATGGCCTCTCCAAGTGTGATATGCCAAACTAGTGGATTGGTGGAGGTGCTGGAAAAAAGTGTGGAAATGTGATTTTTGAAGTGCCCAAAAGGCATTCTCCCATCAAGAAAATCCTATATTTCTCTACATAATCTCATAGAGAAATATATGAACATGCTTTGCATATTTTCACACTTCCAAATCCTCCTTTTTTGCAAGCTAATTTGCTCCCCAAGAGAGGCATAAACCAAGATTTCTCATTTCTTGTAAAAAGTTAAATGGGAGATTTTAGCAAGATTCTAATCCACTCCAAACATGGATTTTTCTTGGATTTTCTAATTCTCTATGATAACATATATGCCATACTTCATGTATGTATGAAGTAATCCATGGTAAGCTTCTCAAATGATCTCTTTTCTTGCTCCCAAAAGTGGAGTTTGGCTAAAATTAGCACCTGAAATATTTCTAAAAAGTGCAAAAAGGGGGGTTTTTGAGGAAGTAAAATTCCTCAACTTATCCTTTTAATGAATCTATAGGACATTCTCTCAATATATATCTTTTTTTCCATGCATCCATACCTAATGCACCTCTTTTTCCCTCCTCCAAAATTGCAATTTATCAAGTATAGATGCTAGAATTTTTTCTCAAACAGTGATGGAAGGGGGTTTCGTGGAGCTTCAAACTCCCATCATACTCAGCCAATTTTTGGATTTCTTGATTCTATATGGAAGTCCATACATACACTATATGTATGCATGATTTTTCCCACCAATCTATGAAAAATCTTGCTTCATTTCCCTTTCTCAAAATGGCTACTAATCAATATAGCCCTTGACCTCATCCTATGCACTTTTCCCTTTTTATGGACTAATCCTATGCAACACGTGCATCCAATTTGCACCTCTCTTCTCTATTTTCGATCCCATATGAAGGTGCCCTTTTTATTTCTTTCCCTTTAACTATGCGGCTCCAAAAAACATACCAAGAAAGCATGCTTGTTGAGCACACAATTGTACTTATGCAAGCTTGAATCCTGCTTGTGAACATTTGAATCTTGCTTGTGAGTTCGCACACATGTCAAAATTATGTATGGATATATTTATTAGCTCGTGTGCCATTACGCAAGGTGGTAAGATTTTTGGTTCCCCCCTTTGCCCCAACAAGCTTTCCTTTTGCTATGGATACATGTGAAATGTTGAACAAGTAATTTTCCATGAAGAAGAAACCCCTCCATCCTCGTTTTAGCTTGTTCTTTCTAACATCCTTCAATTGACAATAGAATACACGAGATGGTCAGACATTATCTCTCATCATAGATACATGGCTCCTTGGGTAGAAGGAGCACCTCCTATAGTTGCTACTGACGTTCAATTCTTGCTTCTTGCATACGTCAAGATCGACTAGCATCTCCTGCTCTGATACTAGTATTACAATCTTCTTTTGCTATTACCTATTCGCGAGCCCACACACACAAAGACTTGCATCCATTTTTCCACCAAGCCATCATCCGAGACTACTTCCTTCTATGAGATGCTACTCTATTGTATGCATCTCAAGTCAGATAATAGATTCTCCTATTCTATCTTCTACCAAATGGTATAAGTACCCAGGTGATGCCATGTGACATCCTTCTTCAAAAGGTGAGTCATACCCAATATAATATTTACAACGCATGATATCATGTGGTATAAACCACCCACATGAATATCATATGACAATAAACCAGAGAAAAAGGGCATGTCAGTAAGTGACTACACCCTAAAAATCAAAAGCATATGTGAGTCACTTGCATCTATTGGCATGAATATAGATGATGATGATCAGCCTTTGTGGTTTAGGAGCTGCATATAAGCAGTTCAGAACCAGTGAAAATATTTTGAATTTTGCTAATTTGGTGTCCATGATGATTATTGAAGAAAAGAATCTTTGGGAGGACTCAAACTCCAAGGAAAACCTAGTTGTGATTAGGTATTCTCCTCTGGCAGAGGAAGAGGTGGATGTAGAGGCTTTAGAAGCGAAAGAGGAAATAACAAACAAGACCAAGGTTAACATCAGAATCATGCAAGAGGCAAAGGGCAATTTCTTTTCAGCAAATACCACATCTCGACTCATAATAATTGTGTTCATCAATGGATGGTTCAAAAGACATCCCTTACTTTCAACACTATAACTAACAATTATACATTTCTTTGCCTTGCCATCATGTTTGTGACGTTGTTGTGATGGCACAAGAGCATACATCAAACAACCAGACACGTGCATATGACTAACCATAGGCTTATGTCCATTCCAAGCTTCATAAGGAGTGATGAATCTCAATGCCTTTGTAGTTTGCACACATAGCTTCCATCCAAAACTTGTCAGGAAGGTGCTTTTCTTTAACCATACATTGTGCCATTCAAGGAGTTTTATTTTTATGCTCGGCAACACCATTTTGTTGAGGTGTATATGGCATCATACATTGGTGTAAAATACCTCTTTCACAAAGAAAAGCATTAAACTCATGTGACATGTATTCACCGCCATGATCCATGCATAGAGTCAAAAGCTTGTTTGAAGAAAAGTCTTCAGTCATAGCTTAAAATGCTTTGAAGCAAGAAAATACCTCATTCTTTTCTTTAATAGGATACACCCATGTATGACAAGTAGCATCATCAATGAAGGTAACAAAATATACATGCTTCTAAAAAGACGGAGTCTTCATGGGCCCACATACATCACTATGAACAAGCTATAATTTTCGTCTAGTGTGTGTATGAATATCTTTTGGAAAAGAAGAATGGTGCATTTTTCAAGAATGTAACCTTCACATACATGCTTTTCAATGGACTCAAGTGTTGGCAAACCAATAACCATGTCCTTCTTTTGCAAGTAAAGCAAACTATTGAAGTTCAAGTGACCAAAATGAGCATGCCAAAGCTTCGTTTCGGCCATGGAAGAAGTATGAGCAACCAAGGCATTTGAGGTAGCCCTCTTGTATATATCCATGTGATACAAACCATGACATAATGTACCAAACATCATGATAATATCACCATTGCTAAATAATGAACCATACACTTATCATCAACAAAGTGTACATGAAGTCTAGCTTCGGCAATCAACAAAACTGAAATTAAGTTCCTCTTGATACCGAGCAGATAGAATGCATTTTTCAAGAGAATCACACCTCCATTTGCAGCCGTAAGCTCAATTTCTCCTACTCCAATGATAGGATAAGAGGAATTGTTTGCACACACCACATGTCCTACTTTGGCTGCATCTTTCAAAGATGCAAAAAACCTTTTGCATGAAGTTATATGCTTTGAAGCACCACTACCAAAGAACCAATCCGAATCAGCCTCACTCACATCAATACATTTAGATTTAAAGATGCATCATAATGACATGTAACAACACATGACCAAAAATTGAGCCATGTCAATTTCATCATTATTTGCATTTGCTAAATTTTCAACATTAGACATGCCAGATTCCTTCTTCTTTTCATTGCACTTAGCAAGCTTTCTCAGCTCATCAATAGTATGACTAGCCTTTCGGCAATATTTTCATCTTTTCTTCTTTTGCAAATCAACATCATTAGAGGAATGAGTGAAAGAGGAAGGTTAAGGCTTTGGTTTTGATGAACCCAAAGCTGAACCATACTTTCTTTTCCCTTTTTGTGATATAGCAAGTGCTTGTGTTCCCTGAATCAAACCACTCCTATTCACTCTAGATTGATTTTCTTGAAAAAGAAGAGACACAACATCATCAGATGCATACATATTGGGATTTCCTTTTGCAACCAAAGGGAGTGTAGTGGCAAAGACTTGAAAAGATTCTGATAATCCTTTCAACAATGTAGAGATGAGTGATGCATCCGGAATTATCTCATCTATGTTTGCCAATTGCTCTTTCAAGTTCTTGATGCGTGTCACATACACATCCACATACTCATTTTTAACCATACATACATCCTCAAGTTGATTTCTCAAGTATGCAACACATGCTTCATTACACATGGCATACAAAGAAGCAAGAGTGTCCCATGCATGTCATGATGTAGAACATGACTGAATGTATGGAACTATATGATGCTTCATATAAAGTGCAATCAATGCATGAGATTGAGCATCTTTTCCATCCCATGTAAGCTGCTCCTGTGTAGGTGGAGGAGTAACCACAACACTTGAAGGAGTAGCTCCATCGCTAACAGTAGACTATGAAGTAGAAGAACATGCGGGTCTTCGATCTACATCTGCCACCATGTTCCATTGTTGTTTTGCAACAAGAACATGCTACATCATGTAAGGCCACATTGGATATTTGGTCCCATCAAGCTTATCTTTAGCTTGAAGCATGCCAAACAAGTCATTGCTTCCTGCCATTTCACTAAATGATGATATGAGCTGAAGTAAGAGCTATATAATATCTCGAAGTACAAAGTACCACCACATATGAATGAATCATGTATGTGGTAACATGGGGAAAAAACCTTTAGCCAACATTAGAGTAAAAAAGTGCCCATGTACAGGGAAAAGGTTCACATCGAAGCTACTCGAGGAACACATAAGTGTAACATGATTTACTTATGCATAACTTGGTCTAATATTCAATTCACTATCTCTCCGATATAAAATTTATGCATTACCCAGGTTTCAAACATTGGCAACAACCTTGTGGGCATGATTTTTTTATCAAAGTTAACATGTTGGACATGTATCCATATATTTCCTCTTGGATGCAAGGCCAATAAAAAATAACATTCTATATTTTTTTTCTTTATTCCATACTAGTTTGTTCTAGAATCACACAATCATTCTCTTTCAATAGAAGATATGTTTAGGATCTTACAGAATGCATGCAGAGAAATAGTACGAACACCCAAAACATGCAGAAATAGAGATGCACATAAGGTAGAAACAATGCATAGTATTGGGTACAATCTCCCTTGCACATTCTATCAAAGGAGTCTCTAGAGTGCATGTATTTATATATTTTGATTATGTCTAAAGATAGAGATTATAATGAGGTCATGTTCTTAGAAAAGTAGATTGATAATGCAAACATTGCTCACTTTAATGGTGAGTCTTAACTTTATTTACAAAATTCCATTTCTATAGTGATTCTTATCTTCAATTGATATTTTAAAGCTAACTAGAGTCAACCCTTGATGCATGTCTCTTATTGACAACATTTATGGAAAATATAATCTCTCTAATCATATCCAGATGGATTCACACCCTCGCCAATCTTAATCTACTAGATCAAAACACAAACCACATTAAATATCCATATTTAACACATGTAAAGCAACCAAGAAGGTCACTATCATGTGAAAAATAGAATAAGATCCAATAATTCAATATTTCGTAACTAATAACATGTCCTCCAATGGGAAAAGCAAATGTTCTCAATTGACAAGAAAGAAAATATACATGGATGGCCAATCACATGTCCCACCAATGATCAATAATAAGTATGTTTCATGTGAAAATAAAAACACATGCATGTAATTTGAACACTAGAGATTAATCTGATTGTGAATGATATGTCGTAATCAAATGATTGAAATGTGGAGTAAGTGAAGTCTTATGAACCCATAGAGATTCTTCAATCAAATGTGTGCTATTGATGACCAGTGTGTGTAGTGTTTACATTATTATCAATAATTTTCTTTTAGGATCAATATTTCAAAATCTTCTTCAATCAAAGGAGGATGTTGTAAAGTGAACAATAGGGAGATGGTTGAACCACACTGTAAGAAGGATGATTAGGAAGTTACCCTCAACCATGGCTTTTTGGGCAAGTGGCTAACCCATTGGACTCCTAACTAGAAGATCACGAGTTCAAAATCCCTTGGATACAACATTGGTATCAGAGCCTATGAATCATGCTTGGGGAAGGTGGATGGAAGGTGTGCACGATGCCTTGAGAAAATTAACCAATGAAGATGGGAGTGTATCTCCCAATCCCTAAATCCGATTGAGGTGTGTAAAGTATCATTGGAAAGCTCTCAGAGTGAACTTTTCTTGGGCAGCACTTGATTGATGGTCCAAGATTCTGAGCATGGGTGAGACCGAGGTTCAAGATACTAAGGTTGAGAACGAGGGGTTCAAGATACCAAGTTTGTAAGAGGTTCAAGAAACTATGTGAGGGTGAGGACATCAATTCAAGGGCCATAGATGCTTCAAGAGCCAAGCTTTCAGGACAATGATCAACCAAGGGGATAAGAATGTTGTAAAGTGACTGGTACGAGGGAACCATACCCTAAGAGGGAAGATTAGGAATTAATCCTCAGCCATGGCTTTTAGGGCAAGTGGTTAGCCCATCGGAATCCTAACCGAAAGGTCAAGAGTTCAAACCCCCTTGGATACAACACAAGATGTTCAAGAACGAGAGCGATTGCTAGATTCCTTTGAATGCTTAAACAAAAAATACATATAAAATGAGTCACATTTATTCCGGAATTTCATTAATCTTTTGAATAATTCTAAATAGTCCATAATATTGTGGTTCTATTTTTACTTTAGGATGATGTGTAATGTTTTTCAATTTTCTATTTATATATGCAACCATACAAATCATTTTCATTAAATTGCTTTGGTAATTTTTTACTATTAGCATTATTTGCTTAACATTCTTGAGTCTTCTTAAGACCATGAACCTTATGAAGTATAGAAATATGATCGATTAGTAGCAGTATGTGTTATGTTATTGTAAGAAAATTGAATTATCCATAATTTTTCATCCCGATTGCTAGGGTTATTGATAGAATAACAACATAATAAATCAAGAATGGTGTTGTTAGTAACCTCACTTTTACCATTAATTTCAAGATGAAATGCAAAACTGAAATCCATTTTAGATCCTAAATTCTTAAACAATGCAACCCAAAAATGATTATCAAAATGAACATAAATGACTTTAGGAAAATCATCGTTGTGGAAAAATACTTCTATTAAATAACTTTTGTTGCAACTAGAGGTCTAGAAATTGTTTTTTTTTACTAGAAAGAAAATATGTTTGTTTACAATATCTAATAATATCATTGTGAGATGAATTCATGGAAAGACTAGTAATGAAATGCATAGAAATTTCTACCCATGGCTCAGTAAAAATAGGTAATGGCATTAACAATCCAAATGCTTTGCCATGATGATAGTAATGGCATTAACAATCCAAATGCTTTGCCATGATGATGTTTAATATGTTGGCACACAATACATTGTGAAACATATTACACAATATTATTTTCCATATGAAACCAAAAGAAATCTTTACAACTAGATAAAGTAATTTGCATGCCTTGATGACCCATGTATGGTGGTTCATGCATCTCTTTCATAAAATATTCTGTAAAATATTGATTTATACATAACTTCTATTTAAAGTACAAGAAACCATTATGAAAAGTGTAGTTATCAACATCATATGGTTCAAAATTTTGGAACAAGACCATGCACATGAGAAATAAAAATATGATGTATAACTGGCAATCATATCATGAAATGACTAAATACTAATTGAAAAAATATTTTTTACATGATCAATATGTGATTCCTATGAAGGTAAGTGACTAAGAGCATCATAAAATATATTAGCCTTGCCCAATTAATATTGAATCATAGGTTGGAAAAATGAATAAAAGAAGCCCATTTAATGTGTCTATTAGAAATCAACGGTTGACTTAATAAATGCTTATTGGCTTGTTGCTCAGTTTTGGTTAAAACTTCAGAACCCATAAGATAGTGTTACTAGCTTTTCAATGCATGCACAATGACAAAAAGTTCCTTATTGTATGTGCTACAATCCTTTTTAGAATGTCTAAGATTCCCACTCCCAAATACCATAGGATGATCACTTTGCATTAGAAGTGCACCTATGCTTGAGCCATTAGCATTTGTAACTACGTGAAAATTGTGATAAAAATCTAGTAATTGTAAAACTAGTGCATGTGAAAGTGCATGTTTGAGTTTCAAACGATTTTTGTTGTTGCAACACCCATGCAAAATTAACTTTTTTCTTTAATAATAAAGTGAGGATGCTGTAAATATGAAAAAGCTTTTACAAAATTTATGTAGAAACTAAGTAAACCAAGGAAAAATGGTATATCATTAGCACATTCAGGATTGAACCATTCTATAATAACTTCTATTTTCTTAGGGCCTACATGCTTTCCTTGATGTGAAATGATATGTCCTTGATACTCGAGTAATCTTTTCAGGGTTTGCAAAAAGTTTGTTTTTATGTAATAGTTGAAAACTATTTGCAAATTCTTTTCATGGTCATTATCATCTTATTGTAAATAAGTATATGACAAAATCTTGATAATCAAGAAAAATACTATTCATCATGTATGAAAATGTGGTAAGCTGTATTGGTGAGTTTGAAAGGCATCACCATAAATTCATAATGGCTGATTTCAATCCTAAATGTTCTTATAAATATCACTTTTTCTCATACATATTTGATGATATCCATGTTTGAGGTCGATTTGACTAAAGATATGAGCTCCTCAAAGTTTATCTAGCAAGACATCTCTCAAAGAAATTGAATACCTATATTTAATGGTGACCTTTTTTAGATCCCTATAATCTCTACATATCCTAGAAGTCTTATTCTTTTTCTCAACTAAGAGACTAGATGCTCCAAATGGAGGGGAGCTAAGCCTTATGCGTCATTTTTAAAGTTGGTCTTTTAACATACACATACATACATACATACATACATACATACATACATACATACATACATACATACATACATACACATATATATATATATATATATATATATATATATATATATATATATATATATATATATATATATATATATATATATATATATATATATATATATATATATATATATATGTGTATGTATATTTAAAGGTCCATGCCTCTAAGGTGCTCTATGGGGAGGAGAACTACTTGGAATGAGATCTATATTATGGTCGAATGGTTCTCAACAAGGTGGTAATTTAGAAGGTTAATCAGACATAAAACAATCATAAGTGTATTAGTATAATAACATAATGAACTTGGGGCTTCTTTCACTCAAACTAGAAAATAATAGCTTTGAAATGAGCTATCAAACACTCAATTTGGCAAGTCTTTGCCTCAAGCCTATCCTCTCAGTTAGGCTGAAAACTGGGCTTAACTAAAAACTTAATAACTCATAGACCATGATGAATTTGAAAAAACTTTTCTAGATAGATGAAGTACAAAAGATAATCTTTCCAACAAATATTTTAACTCTAAAAATAGATACACACATTGAGAGATATGACTCTCACAATTAGGCTACCCAGAAATGGTGAGCGGCTGGACACAGTCTATGAGACTGAAGAAAATGAAATGACTAAAACAAAATAAACTACCTACAAGGGGACTTCAACACCTTCTTCCTCTATACTTGAGTGTCCTCCCTTGCCTCTTTTGTAGCCAAGTGACCACGAGCTCTCATGATGACTTCGTGAGCTCTTCTCCATAACTCATCCATAACTTTGAGGAGCCACTCTTCAAGTTCTCCACGATGACCACCTGAAATTCCAAAATGAGAAATGACAATTGTAAATTTCATGTGGGGGGGACTCAACGAAACCAAATGCCAGTAATATAATTATATATGATCAAGGATAATAGAAAAACATATGCTCCGTAAAGCTAAATTTTTTGGGCTATGGTTGGCTATCATGCGTAAATGGGAAGGAGGGACACCAATGGCAAGAAAAGACATCATTTCATCATACCACGTAGGAGTACCTTATTCTGGTTCAACATTATTAGCAATATGAAAAAGATTTGCATTTGGAAAAGAATCATCGATCCCATTGGAGGTTCGCCATTATCCAATGGATAAGAAGTCTGCAATGATATGCAAAGATCCAGGATGATGAACTACATCATAGTCATATTATTGTAAGAGTAGGACCCATCGAGCTAATCTATCAATGAGATTTTGTTGTTTTACCAAGTACAGTAAACGACCCAATAAATAATGTCAAAATTTCTTGATAGAACAAGTAAGTCCTAAATATTCTCTTTCCGTAGCTGAGTAATTACACTCTACCATAGTTAAACGTCGACTAGCATATTATATAGTTCTAAACCAAGAATGGCCTCCCTTCCACATTAAAACTGAACCAATTGCAATATCTAAAGCATCCACAAAGACATGAAAGGTTGAGACTAATCCGGGGCTTGAAGTATAGGTGCTTGAGTGAGCAAGGTTTTCAATCTATAGAATGCTAGATCACATTCCATGGTCCATTTAAAAATGGTAGATTTCACATGAGAAAGAGCATTTAATGGCATAACAATATGTGCTAAACAACATAAGTGCTACCCATGCCAATGAATTTTCCCTAAAAATCGTAATACTTCCTTAGGAGAACATGGAGGTGGAACTTCTAGAATAACCTTAACCTTATTTGGATCAAGTGAAATTCCGGTACTAGAAACAACATGACCCAGCTGTTTACTAGACTTTACTCCAAAAACAGTTTTAGCTGGATTTAAACTCAAGTGGACCTCCCTGCACTTAGTAAAACAGAGCTGTAAGTAGTGCAGGTGATTGATTTGTTTTCTAGAAACTAAAAAATCATCCAAAAATGCCCGCATGAAGCTGGTTAAATATAGAGCAAAGATTTGTTGCATACACTTATCAAAAGTACTAAGAGCATTCCTTGATCCACACCACATAATCGTACATGAAAACACTCTCTATTTAGTGATAAAAGGAATTTTTGGTATAACAGATTCTAACATTGTGACCTGATTATATCCATTGAATCCATCAAAATGAATATGTTTCCCGACCAGCTATTTCATCAAGCATAGTATCTAAAAATGGTAGAGGGAATGGGTCTTGAAGTGTTGCTACATTTAGCTTATGATAGTCCACATAAATACATAGTTGTTTGTTTTTCTTTGAAACTATCGCAATAGGAGATACCCATTCTCGATCTTCAATAGGCACAATAAATCCTACCTTCAACAATCTATTCGATTCTTCTTTAACCATTCTGGAAAAATTGGGATTCACATGATATCTTTGTTGAATAACTAGAGAAGCATTTGATTTTAACACAATTTTATGCTAATGGAATCGGGGATCCAATCCATGCATATTAGAGTAATTCCAAACACATCCTAACATTTATCTAACAGTTGAAGTAATTCTTTCCAAAATCGATCCTTTAAACTAGCACTGATTTTGACCTTTTGAGGTAAACATTATGTCCCTATATTTACCTGGTTCAGTGGATCTTCTTGAATGTGCACACTAGCTTGTGTAAAAACATCATTCTTAGTTAACCATGATGTGTCTTCATCAGACTAAATAAGCTCAGACTCCGATTGCATAATAGCTGCAACAAGGTCTTGCTAGAATTTTTTCAATACCTCAAGAGTATCAATGAGTCCTAGCAGCCATAAATCTCAATTAGCTTCAAAAATTTGGAGCTCCTCATCTTCTTCTAAGCCCGCCATCATATGTGGGGGTTTTGCAATTGACGATAATTAAGCTTTCTGATAGTGCTGCTTATCTTCCATAGGAATAGAGTACTTCTTATGGCCTCTTTAGGAACTAATACTTTGAGACCCCTAGTCCCGCTGAACCTTTGCGTGATTGAGCCATGGTCGTCCAAGCAAAAGATTATAGTCATTACTTTCACCAATTGGCTCAATAATCACAAAAATGACTTTAAAAAGAACATTCTGAACTTTGATGGTTATGTCCTTAATAAGACCAATACGCTGAACCCATGATTGATCTGCCACATGGATATAAAAGGGTTTTGCTTATATAGCAGTCCAACCTAGTTGTCAACAAATAGGCAAAGTAGGGATATTGACCCCGAAACCTCCATCAATTAATACTTTTGAAATCTGAGTATTCTTGTACCATACTGAAATGAGTGGTACTACATAATCCACCAGTTCATCTTGAGTTGTTTCCATTGTATTAACATGGGCTTGATCTTTCATATTATTGATTGGACTTGGCTTTTGTACTTCTTTCAATATAGTATCCTAAAAAGCACGGACTAATTCTAGCAAATCCCCTAGTGGTAACCGAATTGTAGACTTACAAAATAACTACCAAGGATCTGGTACAACAATACTGCCTTCTAGAACATCAGGTCTCAAAGAATGAATACCTATTACATGATTTGGTTTAGTATTAATTAAAGGTGATAAACTTAACATTGTTGTATCTTCCTTGATGATTCCACCCATAACCTGATTTGAGGATACATTTCGGGTCAGCCTACTCAAACTTGCCAGTAGAAATTCAATTAGAGATTTTTGGGCCCATCCCGTTGCATGATTATAAACTTGGTTATGTGCCATAACATCTGGAACAATTGTGGAATCATTACTATTTTGCCACCATAAATTCAATTAGGGATTTTTGGTCCCATCCCACTGTATGAGTATAAACTTGGTTATATGCCGTAACATCCAATAACTACTATAACCATTGGATCCTCAAATGTTAAGCCTGCCGTGTTTGTCATTGGAGCCTTATATTTAGCTTCTTTGTTTTCTTATATCAAAATCTTGAGCATCTAGGCAATCAGCCCTAATATGACCATATTCTAGACAAAATCAACATTGTGAACCTTTTTCTTCATTTTGATACTCCCCTTCATCTTGATGATAACGATTAAAAGGCCTATGTCCCCGCCCATACCCTTGGTAATTTGACCAATTTTGTCGCCTATTACATGAAAAAATGGGTTTTGGTCTATTTCTCCGATTACTTGAATCATTTATCTGAATGTTATGTGTAGATGGTGATGTATACCATTGCCTAATGGATCTGGGTTTTGGTTGAATATGACTAGTAGGTGCAGCTTGATTGAAAGTATTATATTTACATTGATATGTATTGTGATTCATTAAACTACAAATGGCATAGTACATCTAGTTTAATGCACAATTGGCTTCTACATGGCCCAGATTCCAACATTTTGTACAATATAGCTAGTTGTATGGATCAATAATTGCTAATGTATTCTTATTCACATGATGTACCACATTTGAAGAGCATTGCCAATTAGATTGGAAACCTTCAGGTTTCATTCTAATTACTCTATAGCATCGATAATCTGATCCAATGTTCTAGTACCATCTAAAGCAAAAAGGTACAAATGATTTCCATTTATTCTTAGTATTTTTTGCACAGAGATTGGGGACATAGTCAGACTGTTTTGGATGACCATAGTATTTTTATGACAAGTTATCAGTGGGTATTTCAAGGAGACAATGACAAGCTGCTAAGGTCTCTACAGATGACAAGCTGTCACATGGTAATCACTAGGTCAAGGTCTAGGCATAGGAAGTCCGAGGATATTTCGAGTACTTATGTTGCAGACATATGGACTCATTGGGACTCAGAGGGATTCCTATAGTATGACCAAGTCAAGGACTACTATTTATTGGTGGAAATGCTAGATAGGAAGCATAGAGACTAGTTGTCTACTTTTTGAGCATCTAGTATTTTAGACACCTAGCACACTCTTCTCTTATTATATGGAATTATAGATTCTCATTCCTAGGTTTATAGCTCCTTCTATATCATTGAGGACAATGATCTTTAGAAGGGGGAGAGAGTGTTATATTCCAGAGATGTACACGCACAAAATTCTAAAAATTAGATGGCTACTATGCAATCAGAATATGATGCTATTATGAAAAATGGCATCTGGGTATTTGTATGATTATACCATATGACAAGCTATCAACAGGTATTTCAGGGAGACAACGACAAGCTACCAAGGTCTCTACAGGTGACAAGCTATCACATGTTAGTCACTAGGTCAAGGTCTAGGCATAGGGAGTCCGAGGACATTTCGAGTACCTATGTTGTGCACATATGGACTCATTGGGCTTTAGAGGGATTCCTATTGTATGCCCAAGGCAAGGACTACTATTTATTGGTGGAAATGCTGGATAGGAAGCATAGAGACTAGTTGTCTACTTTTTGAGCATCTAGTATTTCAGACACCTAGCACACTCTTCTCTTATTATTTGGAATCACAGATTCTGATTCCCAAGTTTATAGCTCCTTCTATATTATTGAGGACAATGATCTTTAGAAGGGGGAGAGAGTGCTATATTCCACTTCTCACACTAAGAAAAACATAGTTTTCATGTATCAGTAGTACATGAAATCATTTGAAATTTTGAATCAAGAAACTTGAATGTTGCCAAATAGAACACAATTTATAGTTTTGCAAACTGACCTGGTTTTTTTGTGGGCTCCACATTGTGAGCTTGAAACGGAGGTCGAGATGGCTCTAAAACAAAAATATGAGAAACATGAGTGACCCAAAAGGGATAATTCATGAAAATATTTTGATGCCTTCTATCTTCACACCAAATTTTATAGCAATCTTAGGTCATTTATGAATCACGCTTTCGCCATGCCTTCTTGCGTACTCTTCACTATCAGCCTTCTCTAAGAGCTCTCTACAGTCACACTAGCTCTACTACCATGTCAAGAGAAAGGAGATAAGGAAGAGAGCTCACTCACACACTCTTACTCTCAAAGAGGAGCACACACAGACTGAGGCAAGGAAGAATGATCTTCTTCTTCTTCTTCTTCTATTACATAAAGATAATATACAAGAATGACCTAATACAACAATACAATTAGTGCAATATATAAAGAATAGTACATAAAAAAATCCTAATGTCTGTAAATGAGTGAGCTGGCAAGAAACAAATGTGCCATCACTCTTGGTAGATAAATCTAGTAAAGCTCATTAAAGTATCCCTAAAATATATCGAGGTTGTTGGAGTTCTAGGTCTGCAAAAACATGCGAACAACACAAGGAAGAAGAAGAAGCTTGGATCACAACACACAATACTCAATGTATTACCACTAGAATATACCAAGATAAATAACCCATTAGGGCTATAGGCATATATTCAAACCGAGGAAAAAAAAAACTCCTAACGAGGGAAAAAGGTGCCCCGATAGTCCTAATGTGTCCACACACATCACTAAAATATATCAACAAATCCCCCCTAGGAGTGATGCGGTGAACAAGGAGCTGTCACTTATGTATATGGAAGTGCCAAGCTATGTGGAATCAAACCAGAAAAGGAAGCAAGCCCAAATCTTTGCAGAAAGCTTCGAACTTCTCCCTAGGTAGAGCCTTTGTGAAAAGGTCTACAATGTTCTCCTATGTGTGCATATATGCCAAACTGATCTCTCCAGTAGAGAACCTCTCCCTATTATAATGATAGTGCACCTCAATGTGCTTAGTGCAAGCATGGAACATAGGGTTCCTCACAACTGCAATGCGCTTTAACTGTCAATGAAGATGGTGGTGGCAAAAGACTGACCAACATCGAAATCATCCATAAGGCATCTGAGCCACACACACTTAATAGTCGTTGTGAAAGTTGCCCTATACTTAGCCTCACAACTAGAAGTGGCCACAGTAGGTTGCTTCTTGCTCAACCAAGATATGCATGTACCAAGCATGAAGTAAAAACGATTGGTGGACACATGAGTGTCATAGCAACCAACCCAGTCAGAGTCAGAAAAAGCATGTAAATCTAGCGGTAATGATCCCCCCTTGGGATAAAACAATCTAAGTAGCCGGGTACCACTCAAGTAGTGAAAGATGGGCTTAACCACCTATCAATGCTTAACACCTGGGCAATGTATAAACTTGCTCATATGTGAGACAACAAACTGAATATTTGGCCGAGTAATGCATAAGTGAATCAAGCATCCAACAGCTTGTTGATAGAGAACAACATCAAATGCATCTCCAACATCATGAAAACTCAACATCAAAGTTGTCTCCATAGGAGTGGCAATAGGTTTACAATCTTTAAGGCCAAAATGCTGCAATAATGTGTCAATATATTTCATTTGACACAAAGCTATTCCACCGTCACATGATCAGAAGCACATCATTAGCATGCTTAACATATAAGGTGCTCTCAGTTGGATTTTTCTCAAAACCATGTGCAATCAAATATGCATGTATCTTTTCATACCAAGCATGTGGTGCTTGTTTCAAACCATATAATGCCTTTTTCAATCTGCACACTTGGTTTTCATGCCCTTTTTGCACAAAGCCATGGGGCTCAAAACATACACTTCTTCATGCAAGTCACCATTTAGAAATGCAGTTTTAATGTCCAACTGATGTACATTCCAACCATGATGAGCTGCAAGTGCATAGATGCTACGAATTTTAGTCATTTGGCATGTAGGTGCAAAGGTCTCATCAAAATCAATGCCTCTTTCCTGTGCATAACCATTTTCAACAAGCATAGCCTTATACCTATCAATTGTTCCATCACGCTTACGCTTCAGCTTGTATACCCACTTAGTGCCAATGGCCTTCTTGTGAGAAGGCAAGTCACATAAAGACCAGGTACCATTTTTCATGATAGCATCTTATTCTGATTGCATAACAGCCATCCAATTTGCAAAATTTTGTGCTTCATCAAACGAAACAAGCTCATTCTCATCACAAAGACTAGAGGTAGCCATAGCATAGCAATCTAATGCAAAAGAGGCACTATGAGAGCTTGAACGAGTACGATACGATAGAGGTGCATCTAATTTGCTGTCACGCAAAGTCTGCACTAGCCATTTTGGCATTGTTTTTGCCTCCTCAACAAGTGCATCATGTAAATCTACATAAAAAATGGAATGATCTACATCATCACAAGAAACCTATAAAGGCATTTTCCTCATTAGGACTAGCACTAGACTATCCACCTATAAAAAGAAAAAGCAAAGTATCATCCATGTCTTTGGAGCTAATAGATATCTCCTTAGTACATGAAGTAATGGTTGAATAGCATCTCCACAAGAACAACATCATGGATAACCAAAATGCATTTAGTCTATGGATGATATAGACGATAGTCTTCGCATTCAGAATGGTACCCAACAAAAATACATTTCACTACTTTATCATCCAATTTCTTGCGTTGTTGTTGAGCCATCAATGCATATGCCAGACAACCAAAAACATGTAGTAGAGCAACAGATGGCTTGCGATCATGCCACATCTCATATGGAGTGATAGAATGTGCAATGCTTTAGTGTGACACCTGTTAAGTACATATGCTGCATACATAACAACCTCAAGCCAGAAACTATGTGGTAAAGATTTACTCTTGACCATACACCTCACCATCTCCATGAGTGACCTGTTCTTTTGTTTAGCAGCTCCATTCAGTTCAGGTGTATATGGCACTATACATTGATGTTTTATCCCACGTTTAGCCAAAAATGCATTAAAGTCAGAAGACATATATTCCCCCCCTCGATCAGAACAGAGGGTGCCCATTTTACATGTTGATAAATTTTCAGCCAAAACCAGAAACTGTTTGAATCACATAAACTATTTGGAGTTTTCTTTCAATGGATATACCCATGCATGCCTGAAAAATCATCAAAGATCATCAATGAAAGTCACGAAGTAAAGATAGTTTCCAAAAGAGGGTGTCTGCATAAGACCATAGAGATCATTGAAAGCGAGTTGCAATTTTTGGGTAGCTCGAACTAAACCGTCTTTTGGGAATGAGGAACGCTGCATTTTGCCCAAAATACAACCTTCACATACATGTTTACCGGGATCCTCAAGTTTGGGCAAAGCGGACACCATTTAGATTTCTGCACGCGTAGCAAACTAGTAAAATTCAGATGACCAAAGTGTGCATGCCAAAGCTTTGCATCTGCATAGCCTACAAATCATGTACTGCACATGCTAAATCATTCACAGGTTTTTCATAGTCTATGAGCTTATACAACCCCACGACATAAAATGCTAAAAGCAATAATGACATCGCCATTTGACAGATCATGAACTATACATTTATCATCAACAAATTTCACAACCAAGATAATATTGGCTAATGTTGAAACTGATAATAATTTTTTCTTGATCCCTGGCACAAATAAAGCATCAGCAATGGTCAGAATGATCTTACCAACTCCCATAATAGGATAAGAGGAGTTATTTACACAAATAATGAACTATCAACATATATGATCTCAGTTTAACACTTGGCAAACCATCCAAGAACAATGCCACATGTTTGGCTTGTGTGGGTAGTTGTGGAATAGGAAATCTCTCTAGGTATCGTCTTTAACTTCTTCCTGCTAGTATAGACATCTCCTAGGGTGTTAGCTTGAAGTTGTGGATGAGCGATGAGGTATTATATTGTCTGATGCCACACTTAGAGAACTCCATGATAAAAGCTTCTACATTTGATCAATGTTCCTCAATTGTCCTTGATGCAGTGGTTGAAATCACATTAAGGATATGTGTTTTAGAGTTAGGCCAAAGACATTATATTAAGTGAACAAATCATCAACTTGTTCTAATCTCATTACTTGTCTAAACTCTGCCACGTGATCATATGGGTCTCCAAAACTATCAAAGTAATTATTCATGGATTTAACCTGTTGGGAAGGCCTCAAAATCTGAGGGTGTTCTCTAGGCCAAGGCAAGGGAAAATCATCCATGACCCTTTGATGTCTTGGATTTCTGTGTCTCTCCTAATATGTTTTTTTTGTTTCCATTCCTGATCGTTCTCTTCCTACAAGGTTTGCAAAGCTCACCTCAAGTCTTTCTCTAGTTCTTTCCTTAGAGGTACCATGGATGTGAGATGATCCAGCTCCTTGTTGACCATAAGATACATTTGATCTAGGTGGGGGGAAAACTAATTCACCCTTCCAAGTGTATGCATTCCTACCATGTTCCAGTATCAAGAACATTCTTTTTGATGTGTTATCTAGATATAAAAATTTGCCTGATATCTCGCAATATTTGAACTCATATATGGTGAATCTGCCTACTTCGCTAAGTTGAACTGGTTTGAATCTCCATAAGGGTTCATCCGTATCTCTATTCAAGAATAATTCTATGCTTTTTTTGTCCTGAGGAATCCAATCTGGGGTTATCACTCTAGTCAAAACAGATTTGTTTTGAGGAATCAATGTATGTTATTTTCCCTTGAGAGTTTGCCACAACAATTTTTTACTTACACTTGAACTTGAGTAATTAGGGTTTCTTCTGCTTGTATCACACCTAACATATCACTAACTAATCAATACTACTAATCGTACTTAGCCTAAGCTACATAATTGACCAAGGGGGCTTAGTGTTCTTCCAACCTCGAGTAGGTTGTTTTGAAGAGTGCTTCAATGCCTAGGAAGTAAGTTCTCCAAGCACAATTCGATTGTTCACAGGCCTTTGCTTTGCCAAGGAACTCCAAAATACTCCAAGAGCTTGACAAAATTGCCAAAGTATAGCTCAAAATATGATAAAATTAAAAACCCTAATATTTAGCAAAAAATGATTGTCTATTGCGATCGACAAGGCTGGCTATCATGACGGATAGAGATGTCCATCATGGTCTATCAATCACAATAGATACATCTGTGGGGGCCTATCCATCGTGATGGATAGTTATCAATTACGATGGATGGGTCTGTCTTTCGTGATGGACTGAAATGGTGATGGATGCTATCAATTGTGAGGTCTATCAATCATGATGGACAAGTTTGCTTGTGAATATCTATCTATCATGTGTGCCTCTCAATCACTATGAACACTTTTCCATTGTCTATTGTCCTTTGTTTGTTGTGCGATGATGTCACAATTGATAGAGATGTCTATCACGATTGAGAGAAAAAATGCACCTTTTTTAAACATTTTTTAGGATATGTGGTGCATGGTGCCTAAAGTTTAGTGGTGCACTTAGTTTTACCCAAAAGCTAGTTTTCTGTCTATCATGATTGACAGAGGGCTATGCCTCAAGGCCTGTTGAGAGAAGTTTTGCACCTACTAGAGTTGCTACAACTACTATAGATGCTGGTACCTGCAAGGAAGCTCAAGAAACATGCAGAAACAATGCACACAAACTCTCTCTCTCTCTCTCTCTCTCTCTCTCCCTCTCACAAGTGAAATGAGGGAAGGTACGGTACAAATGGGGATATGATAAAAAATTGAATTCAAGGAGGAAGGAGATGGAGGTGGGACATAGTGAGCAAGGTGATGATGATGTAAAAAATAAGTAAATAAATTACGTAGTTAATTACCATTCCAACATCAAATCTCTATGTCTTACCATCACATGCTCATCCTCAAAGCTCGATCCCCAACCACGAGCCAAATTTGGTGTCATTCTAGCATAATGATAAGTATCAATGTGAGCACATCTACCTCATAATTGTCAATATGAGAAGATGTGAGGGTTGTATGATGACCATGAGCAAGTGAGAATACAAATAATTGGGTAAGAAGCACATCAACATGCACACATATACACACACATGCATACACACACACACATACACACACATACATACATGGAAAGACAAAGAGATGGAGCAATGGAATCTTTGATTAGCCAAAAATACAATTACAATGTATTTTATTCACTTCAATTCCCACATATGCTAACCTGAAAAATGAGCTCTCTAGCTCTTGTTATAGTTTTTCACTAGCTTTGGCCTTGTCCTGACCTAGTGTCTAGCCTAGTTAAAAATAAGGTTCCTAGGCTATTTTGGAGGCTCAAACGAGCTCTAAAAATTAAGAAAAATGCTATGTACATAGGTCTAGTAATCCTCAAGGTGGATGACTCCTTGTCTTGAAAGAAATGGAGTTGGGGTTGTCAAAAATGGAATTTACAATGGCATGTCGTGATCAAAATCATTGTTTCACAAGAATTAGAACTTGGAAATTAGATAGGCCTAGTTGCCATATCTTCCTTGACTCCGTTGTTTGCTCATTCCTCCTTGGCCTTCGCTCTACCCTAACTCTCTTTGAGTGGTTTATCACATGCTTCCTTATCTCGTAAACTTTCCTGCATCTCCTTGGCCACTGTCAACACCCCTCAAGCAACGAGTTCCATAAGGGGTAGTTATATGACTGTGAGATCTTCTAGAACTTGAATTTTCATAGCTCTTGGTAATTTTAGAGTTCTTGCTATGTAGTATTCAAACATGATGATGATGGATATCCATGATGAAACTAGAAAGGATTTGTAGTATATCTAGGTACAAAATCAAGGGCATGATTCTCATTATAGACAATACTCCTCTTTTGACTTTGATGATGATACTTTTGATGTGGGATGGTGATCATGGAAGTCTTGAACCCAACTTGTTTCTTCTTCTTAGGACATTTTGAATAGCATATGTTCATGGTCCCCACCATAAAAGCATAATCCATTACCCATATGATGTCTTCTTTCCTTTGGTGTAAGTTTTTTGATCCTGATATTATCTAATTTCATGGGTTCTTGTTGAGCTTCTTCCAACATATGTTGTCTTAGAATAGAGATAAACTTGTATCCTCGATCCCTAATAGAAGTTTCCTTCTCTTAGTTTCTCTTGCACAACCTATTATCACACTCAATTGCTTGATTCATGAATTCATTCAAAGTGTCTATCTTGGGCATGGTTAATATGATTTCCTTCACATTGTCACATATGTTGTTCACATCAATGGTTGCACTTTGTCTGTCCTCAAATATCCATGGTTGAGAAACTTGGGCAAGATCATCTTCATTCTTCAACACATCTTCATCTTGAACTTGGTTGTCCTTGAATCCTTGATTCTCACATTAAATTGCTTTCTTGAAAGCCTTATCTAAAGTATTTACCTCAGATATAGAGGGTAAACATTTCTTTTTTCACCTCGAAGATCGCTTGGAAATTGATTAACTAGATATTCTTCTTGATATGTGGATCCTTGAAATAAATTTATGAAGTCTTATGCAAATTTTGTAACTGGGTGAGCACCTTGCCATAACTTCCTTTTCAAATCTGAGAGTTCTTTATGTATATCATTCAAAGAAAATTTGACATTTTTGAGTATGGATATGGAGTCCATCATTCTTGACATGGTCTAGATGTGGATAGTCTTGCCAAAATGTCAGGGGAGCACTAGATTGTGCCTTCTAACTAAACTAAACAAATTTTTAGAGTTATATTTTTTTATTACAAGATCACCTATGTAGGAAAAATAATACAACAACAAGTAAGTGATACAAGAAGTCCCACAAGAACTCCCTTGAGGGAGATGGACTACATACAAGAACTAACTTGACAAGATCTCATACTATGAGATTACAAGAGTACAAGACTAGATGTCCAAGAACTAAACTAAGAACTAAACTAATCAGGACTAGAATAAGAACAAGACAAGAACTCGAACTAGAACTTCAAAAGTACTTACTTGATGATCACGAATGCGTGAGCTCCCAAGATTCGCATTCACAAGATTGAGTATATATGTGGCCAACCCCTCCTTATATAAATTTTTAAGGGTAGCTATGAATTCATGATTCCATCAATGATATTATCAATTCGAAAAAAGACTTCCAAGTGTCAGAATCATGTAAACAAAAAGTCAATGTTATGGTTTTGATATGTTTTGAACACGATGATAGAATTAGATTCTCCAAATTCTGAACCAATCATTAGATATAGAAGTTCACATAGAATCTAAGGTTGAGGATGGTTTCCTTTGTTCCCATGATAAAAAAGAGCTTAAAGAGATATATTTTGAAGAAGAACCAAACAAACAAGGATATACTAGCATGATGCAAAAAGTTGGCATTTGTACAAAGAAAAATATGATGGATAACTCAGAATTGGATTTATATGAGGAAGAAGACATTTCAGCCTGGCTACAAGTGGGTAACTCATTTTCTTGCTATGGAGTTTTTCCAAATGACTCAAGCATAGAGGAAGTTTATGAAGACAAAGAGGAAACCATACAAGTTGTCGGATTGGGTGAACTATTGACATGCCATAGAAGAGAGAAGAAAAGGCCTCTTAAGTACAACATAGATGAAGTTGACTCAAATACCAAGAAGGAAACTACCTGCAAGGTAAAACAATCTATTGAAATTATTTCTTTTCCCATTCATGAAATCCCCACAGGGTGGATGTAAGAAAAGAAAGAACAAATTGATATCCAAAGTGCTCTTGCATATGACACTCAGTCTATGTGGGATAAAGTGAAGGAATATCCTGAAGATGAAGAAGAATGAAACGTTGATGGAGAGAAATCCTATCGAAGAAATTCAGCTAGCCAACAAGGAAAACTCTCGTCCTATATTAGTGGCCATCAAATTATGGAGTTATCCAAATATTCTTTCAAAGATAATATCTTTTATGAAAATTTATGCAGATGTATTTACATGGAATTACAAGGATTTGGAAGGAGTACCTACACGTTTTGAGGAATACATGATCCCATTGATTGAAGGATCCAAACCAATAAGGGGGAAAAGATACTAATTAAATCCAACTTATGCTGAGGCTATGTACCTAGAGATCCAAAAAATGGATGATGTTAAGATAAAAATTTCTCATACATTCCCTATGCCCTTTGTAGAAAAGGTTATAGAAGAAAAGATTGGACATACACTCTATAGCTTCATGGATGGATTTAGTGGGTATAACCAATTATCCATCCATCCTGAGGACTGAGAAAAGATAGCTTTCATCACTTTTTGGGGGACATATGTCTATGTTAAGATGTCTTTTGGACTCAAAAATGCCCCAGTCACTTCCAATATAATAATGAACCTTATTTTTGGACCTTTGCTTTTAGAGGCTCTTTGAATTTTCATGGATGACTTTTCATCCTTCTCAGGTAACTCCACTAGTACTCCTATGGAATGCTTGGATGATCATTTGATCTAATTGCAATAAGTCTTCAATAGATGTAGAGAAACAAAATTGAAGTTGGATCCTAATAAATGCCACTTCCTAGGGATAGAAGGTACCCTCCTTGGACATGTGGTATCTACTAAAGGTATGGCCCCTGACTCACATAAAATCATAGCCATATTAAATCTACCTAGTCCTAAAACATCAAAAGAAATTCCAAGGTTTTTAGGTCATATTGCTCACCACAAAACATTCATTAAGATGTATGCATATATAGCTAGCCCATTGACTAGGCTCATAGGTAAAGAAGTCTCAAGTGGGATAATGAGGGAAAATGACTTATCAAATGTTTAGATCCAAGTTGGTGGATGCACTTATTCTTGTCACACCTGATTGGTTAAGTTTTTTTGTATCCATGTAGATACAAGTGTATACGTAGTGGAAGAAGTTCTCACACAACACATTGAGGAGTATAAGTTGGATAGATCTATTCAGTATGCAAGTCGGATTGACTAAAGCGGAAATGAATTATAGTACCACAAAGGGAAAGACCTTGGCAATGGTATTTATTGTCCAAAAGTTCCACCATTACTTATTAGGGATGAAATTAATCATAATTAATGATCACCAACCACTTAGGTCTCTAATTAAACAAACCACAAGCAATAAGAAAAGTATAAAGGTGGCTTCTATTATCTCAAGAATTTGATTTCACTATAGTGCTTAGACTAGACAAGGAAAATGGTATGGCTAATCATTTGTCTAGGATTAGCATAAAAGACTAGGCAATTGGAGTGTAGGATGAATTCTCAGATGCTGAGCTATTCACTATTAAAGCACAAGGATGGTATGACAATATCAAATATTTTATCAAGAATGGTAACTATCAAGATAAAGCTAATTCTGTGAAAAGGAAGAGGTTATTATTCAAGAGTAATCCTTTTGTATTTATTGAAGGTGAACTATATAGATATACTAAGGATAATATTCTTAGGAAGTGCATGGAAGAAGAGGAGGTAAATCACATCATTGAGATGGCACATGAAGGACCAGGTGATGGGCACCTCCCTGGCCATATTATGGATCGTAGAATCTTAGATGCGTGCTTACATTATTCAAAGATGCAGATGAAAGGGCTCAAGCATGTTATGTCTGTCAAACATCTGTTCCAAAACCCATAGAGCAAAGATGTCCATTGGTTATCTCCAAATCATGGCAACCATTTGAGAAGTGGGGGTTAGATTCTAAAGGGCCTATCTATCCTACATCCTTTCTAAGAAATGATAACTATTTGCTCGTTGCCACTGATTATGCAACTAAGTGGGCTGAGGCTATTGCTTCTCTAGATTGCATAGCACAAATAGTTGTTGATTTCTTGTATAATTTTTTTTATTTTATAGGTTTGGTTGTCCACTTGAAATTTGCATTAATCAAGGAACACACTTTGTTAAAGTTTTGTATGAAGTGTTTAACAAGTAGAAGGTTCTCCATTGTACTTCTTGTGCATATTATCCAAGGGCCAATGGACAAGAAGAGTCCACAAATAAATTATTGATAACTCTCTTAAGGAAGGAATGTATGTTAAAGCGCACTACATGGGCCATTGCTTATCTATGCACACTATACGCCTATAGGTTGGCATGCAAAGAAGCAACAAGAAACTCCCCCTTTCAATTGTTCTATGGAGTAATTCTATTGAGCCCTTTGCATTTTTAAATGGCTCACTCCGGACAAAATTTATGCAGGTAAGAAAGGATCTTGGGGTCTTTGCTAAACTGTCTACACTCAAAAAATTGGAGGAAATTTTTCTACATGAAACAAAGTAGTTGGAGAAGATACAAAACAAAAGGATGAAAACTCATGATAGAAATTTATGGGGAAACAAATTATAGACTAGTATGCTTGTTCTCTTACATAGACCACAATTATAGATGCAATTGGGAGGCAAGTGGCTCCCTCATTAGAAAGGACTGTCCAAAATTACAGAAATGATACAATGGGATTCAATGTAGTTAGAGACTTTGGATGGGGAGGTGCTATCACTAGTCAACATCTTCATGCTCAAGGCCTATTATCATCAACACAATTGAAGCTCTTTTGGATCACCTAGAACTTGCCAAATCTGTCCACGTTCTACATAGCTCTTATTATACTCTTTTCTACTTAGTTTTCTTATTTTCATTATATTTCATGCTTTTCAGTTACTATTTTCCATTTAATTTGGATGTCATTTCATAGGCCAATTCAAGAGAATCTTGTTAGAAGTTTTTTGGATATTTTTTGGAATTTTTTAGAATTTTTTAGAATTTTTTGGAATTATTTATAATTGCACCTTTTCTTGTTAAATAAGATGATAAAGGAAAGTTCTCTGGTGTTTTGAGTATGCAGAGGTGGCCTGAGGTTGTGAACAAATTGTAAAATTTATTTCTTGATTTTTTTGGTATTTTTTGGAATTTTATTTGATTTTTTATCTACTTTTGGAATAATTTCATAAAAAAAGGTGGGCCCATTGCTTTTTGATGATCTCCTACAAAAAAACTTCTCTCCCTTCCTTCTCTATCTCTACTTCTCTTTCTCTCTCTTTACCTCTCTCTACCTATCTCTACCTCTCTCTACCTCTCTCCACTACTCACAGTCTCTCTATCTCTCTCCCCCTCTCTACCTTTCTTTCCTCTCTCTCTCTCTTTATTTCTCTCTCCACTCTCTTTATTTCTCTCACTCTCTATCGCTCTCCTCTCTCTCTCTACCTCCCTCTTCTCTCTATCTCTTCCCCCAAACCATAGGAAAAAAATTATCCTAAGGTCTTGTTTATTTTTTTATTTTTTAAAAAAAGATACATACTCTATGGCTCTACATTGCACTTCGAGTGGTCATTGTTTTCAAGCATGGGATCATTTTCATGTTTCTTGGCACCCGTCAACTCATTTTCACCATTAGTCTCTCCAAAATCCATCACTTTTTACTTCTTGTCAAAACACATATGTTTTGCATTGGAGTTAGATGTCTGCAGAAGCACACGAACAACACAAGGAAGAAGAAGAAGAAGCTTGGAGCACAACACACAATACTCAATGTATTACCACTAGAATATACAAAGATAAGTAACCCATTAGGGCTATAGACGTATATATAAGCCACGAAAAAAAAAACCTCCTAAAGAGGGAAAAAAGTGCCTTGATAGTCCTAGTGTGTTCACACACATCACTACCTAAAAATCCCCCCGGGAGTGATGGGGTGAGCAAGGAGCTCGCACTCATGTATAAGGAAGTGCCAAGCTATGTGGAATCAATCCACAAAAGGAAGTAAGCCCAAAGCTTTGCGGAAAGCTTCAAACTTCTCCCTACGCAGAGCCTTCGTGAAAAGGTCTGCAATGTTCTCCTGCATGGGCACATATGTCAAGCTAATCTCTCCCGTAGAGAACCTCTCCCTCACATAATGATAATGCACTTCAATGTGCTTAGTGAGAGCATGGAACACAGGGTTCCTCGCAACTGCCAATGCGCTCTCACTATCAGTGAAGATGGTGGTGGCAGAAGACTAACCAATACCCAAACCATCCATAAGGCATTTGAGCCACATGCACTCAACATTCGCTGTGAAAGCTACCCTATACTCAGCCTCACAACTGAAAGTGGCCACAATAGGCTGCTTCTTGCTCAACCAAAATATGCATGAGCTACCAAGCATGAAGCAAAAACCACTAGTGGACACACGAGTGTCATAGCAACTACCCCAATCACAGTTAGAAAAAGCATGCAAATCTAGTGGTAGTGATCCCCCCTTGGGATAAAACAACCCAAGTAGCCCGGTACTACTCAAGTAGCGAAAGATGCACTTAACTGCCTGCCGATGCTTGACACCTGGGCAATGCATAAACCTACTCATATGTGAGACAACAAACTAAATATCTGGTTAAGTAATGCATAAGTAAATCAAGCATCCAACATGTTGCTGATAGAGAACAACATCAAATGCATCTCCAGCATCATGAAGACTCAATCCTAAACCTATCTCCATAGGAGCAGTAATAGGTTTACAATCTTCAAGGCCAAACCGCTGCAATAACGTGTCAATATATTTTGTTTGAAACAAAGCTATTCCGCCATCAACTTGCATAAACTGAATGCCCAAATAATGATGCAAATGCCCCAAATCAGACATCTCAAATGAGGCATGCAAATCAGCCTTGAAATCAGCAACATGCTTCTCATCAAGACCAGTGAGCAAGATGTCATCAACATACACAACAATGATCAGAAGCACATCATTAGCATGCTTAACATATAAGGTGCTTTCCATTGGAGTGTTCTCAAAACCATGTGTAATCAGATAGGCATGTATCTTTTCATACCAAGCACGTGGTGCTTGCTTTAAACCATATAATGCCTTCTCTAACCTGCACACCTGGTTTTCATGCCCTTTCTACACATCCACGGGGATAAAAAGCATAAACTTCTTCATGCAAGTCACCATTCAGAAATGCTATTTTAATGTCCAATTGATGTACATTCCAACCATGATGAGCTGCGAGTGCATAGATGCTACGAACAGTAGTCATTCGACATGTAGGTGCAAAGGTTTCATCAAAATCAATGCCTCTTTCTTGTGCATAACCCTTTGCAACAAGCCTAGCCTTATACCTGTCAACTGTTCCATGAGGTTTACACTTAAGCTTGTATACCCACTTAGTGCCAATGGCCTTCTTGCCAAGAGGTAAGTCACATAGAGACCAAGTACCATTTTTCATGATAGCATCATATTCAGATTGCATTGAAGCCATGCAATGTTTAGAATTTTTTGCTTCATCAAATGAAACAGGCTCAGTCTCATCACAGAGACTAGAGGCTGCCATAACAAAGCAATCTGGTGCAAAAGAGGCACTATGAGAGCCTGAACGAGTACAATATGAAAGAGGTGCATCTAATTTGCTATCATGCAAAGTCTACACTAGCCATTTTGGCATAGTTTTTGCCTCCTCAATATCAGCTCCCTCATCAACAAGTGCATCATGCGAATCTGCATAAGAAATGGAATGATCTACATCATCACATGAAACCTGTAAAGGCTGAGAAGTTTCCTCAATAGGACTAGCACTATACTATCCACCTGTAAAAAGAGGCAGCAAAGTTATGTCTTTGGAGCTAACAGATGTCTCCTTCATACATGAAAGTAAAGGCTGAATAGCATCTTCCACAAAAACAACATCATGGTTAACCAAAATGCATTTAATGTGTGGATGATAGAGATAATAGCCTTTTCTTTCAGAACTGTACCCAACAAAAATACATTTTAGTGCTTTGTCATCCAATTTAGTGCGATGTTCATGCACTAATGCATATGCTAGACAACCAAAAACACACAGATGAGCAGCAGATGGCTTGCAACCATGCCAAGCCTCATATGGAGTGATAGATTGCAATGCTTTAGTAGGACACCTGTTCAGTACATATGCTGCACACATGACAACCTCAAGCCAGAAACTATGTGGTAAAGCTTGACCTGTGACCATACACCTTGCCATCTCCATGAGTGACATGTTCTTCCATTCCACATCTCCATTCTGTTGAGGTGTATATGGCGCTGTACACTGAAGTTTTATCCCATGTTCAGCCAGAAATGCATTAAAGTCAGAAGACATATATCCCTCCCCCCTCCCCCCCCCCCCCCCCCCTCCTTCCCCCCGATTAGAATGGAGGGTGCCCATTTTACATGCTGACAGATTTTCAGCCAAAACCAAAAACTAGTTGAAGCACATGAAATTTCAAACTTTGCTTTCAATGGATATATCCATGCATGCTTGGAAAAATCATCAATGAAAGTCACAAAGTAAAGATAGTTTCCAAAAGAGGGTGTCTGTATAGGACCACAGACATCATTGTGAACAAGCTGCAATTTATGAGTAGCTCAAACTGAACCATCTTTTGGAAATGAGGAATGTTGCATTTTGCCCAAAATACAACCTTCACAGACATGTGTTACGGGTGCCTCAAGTTTGCGCAAAGAGGGCACCATTTCAGATTTCTGCATGTTAGAAAATTAGCAAAATTTAGATGACCAAAGCATGCATGCCAAAGCTTTGCATCTGACATAGCCTGAGAATCATGTACTGCACATGTTGAATCCCTCATAGATTTTTCTAGGTCTATGAGCTTATACAACCCATGGCATAAAATGCCAGAAGCAATAACCATGTTGCCATTCGGCAGATCATGAACTATACATCTCTCATCAACAAATTTCACAACCAAGCCAATCTTGGCTAATGCAGAAACCGATAACACATTTTTCTTGATCCCTATCACAAATAAAGCATCCAACAAAGTGAAAGAACTACCATCAGCAGTAGTGAGAATAATCTTACCAACTCCCATGACAAGACAAGAGGAGTTGTTGGTGCCTATGACAATATTCCCTATAAGGGTAGGCTCGAGTGAAGTGAAGAAACTGCACTGCAAGGTAATATGTTTGGTTGCCCCACTATCAAAGTACCAAACATCTGAGTCTAGTGCACACATACACTGTTCAAGAGAAGATGGGTCAAAACTGCAAACAATAGTAAACGCCCATTCTTCATTCTGCACAAGATTAGCAGACTCTGTTTTTGGTGTAGAGGCCTCTGCAACAACCACTCTAGCCTCTTTTATCTTTTCCTCTTTTGCAGCTAGTTTTGGACAGTTCTTCATGACATGATCGTTTCCTTTACAGTATTCACAAAAGAATTCCTGCTTTTTTGATTTCTTCTCATCTTTGTCTTACTTCTTCGATTGTGCAGCATTTGCAAATTTCTGCTTACTAGTAGATGAGCTCCATCTACCTTTGCCCTTCTGACTAGCTAGGAAAGCTTGATGTGCAACATGTATAATGGACCTGTTCTACCTTGATCTTCTTGCAACAGAGCAGAGACTAACTCCTCAAATGACAAGGCATTTGGATTGCCTTTCATCATCAAATGAAGAGTAGAAGCGAAAATCTTATATGAATCAGGAAGACCATTCAGAACGGTTTGCACAAGTGAGCTATCTAGTATAACTTCATTGGCAAAAATCAATTGTTCCTTCAAGTCTTTGATCTTTGTTAAAAAACTGTCCATAGAATCACCTTCATTCATATGCTCACTCTCCAAATACTTTCAGAGGTAAGCAACACGAGCCTCATTCCTAGCCTAGTACAATGTGGTAAGTGTATCCCAAGCATTCTTAGTTGTTTTGCAAGAGCAAATATGAGGAATAATGGCACACTTGACAAACAAAGCTATCAATGCATGTGCCTGAGCATCTCTGCCATCCCAATAAATTTGCTCTGCAGTAGGTGTAGTAGAAACCGCAACATGAACAAGAATCTGAAGAATATCAGCATCTTCAATGCCATTTGCATCAGCTTCAATACCTGTATTTGCAGGTGTAATAGGATGTTTTTCAACACTCTGCATTATGTTCCACAATCCTTTTGCAACCAATACATGTATCATATCAACCCACGATGGGTAATTGGTACTGTCCAACTTATCCTCAACAATCAATATATGGAATACATCAATGCTTTCGGCCATGGCCACTGATTAAAATACCCTCATGTAGAAAAATGACTGTATCTGAAAAAGTTGAACACAACTATCCTGACAAGTTCTGCTAAACCTATAGCAGACTTTGAGACCCTTATATTGGCGAACCGAAACTTGTACATATCTTTGGCACAAAAAGAAAAAATAGCCTGCACAAGAATTGTGATAGTGCATTCAGAGCATGAAACAAGCTCAGATCGTGATTTTGGCACACAAAGCAAAGCCATTTTGATCTCCTAATCACCTTGAGTATGCTCACCAAATTTTGTCCGATATGAGACTGAGACCGGAGGGTGTCGACGACGCCCTAGATGAAGTGGCGACGACGCCCTAGATGAAGTGGCGACTTGCTCTGATACCAATCATTGGAGTTAGACATCTACGCAAGCATGCAAACAACACAAGGAAGAAGAAGAAGCTTGGAGCACAACACAATACTAAATGTATTACCACTAGAATATACAAAGATAAGTAACCAGTTAGGGCTATAGGCCTATATACAAGTCGGGGGAAAAAAACCTGCTAAAGAAGGAAAAAAGTGCCCCAATGGTCCTAGTGCGTTCACACACATCACGACCTAAATATATCAACATTTTGTACATTTAACATGTGATTTCTCATGTGAACATGTTTCACATGATCCATTCCATTTTTCTACATGTTTCACATTTTTCATATGCACTATATGTCGCTTCATTTTTTTTCAATTTTACCTGTCATCAATCCCACATCCTACTCCTTATCCCTTCCTTTATACCAAAACCCAAACCTAACCCTCAATCCTCCCTACACTTTCATTATTAGCCCCTCTCCTAACCATGATTGTTCCTTATTAGCCCCTCAACCACACATGCTCTTTCCTCCAGTTTCACTACTTGATCGAAAATCAAGTTTTGATGTTTCCTTGCGACTGTTTTCTTTCCTTCTACTACTAGAGTAGTTCATGTTCTTTTCAAGGTTTTCCCATTCAGGTCTGGAGATGATGTGTCCTTGCTCGTGGTTGGGCTATTTTCTCTCCAAGATGGAGAGCTCATAAGGTAGTGGGTAATTGTTGAGTCGATCAAAGTGGTAACTTGGCAAAGTGGTGCATAGGTGGTGCACAAGTGGCCAAGTTCATAGGTGCACAGGTAGTGCACAAGTAGTCGTTCACAAGGATCTAGCAAGAAAAGTTAAATGTAGAAAGGTTCTTTTGAAGGGTTTTAAAGTGTTATGGAAGGTCCAGGTGAACCCTCAGTTATGCACACATTTTGTAGAAACTAAGGTCAAAAGCAAAAAAGATAAGAAGTGAGGACGGTATGCAAGATCTTATGTGTGGCACCCCATTTAAATTTTTGTTTTCAATTAAGTCACTTTAAGACAAAATAAAAAGTCGTTGGTCTTTACATGAGAAGCTTCTTGGGACAACAAAGTAAGCATCAAGATAGAGAAGTAGTTGAAGTCATGTACATAAGAGGAATCAACACACTGTAAAGGAGCATTCTTGGAGATAGACTAAGGGAGCAAGAGCAAGGAGCAAGAGCATACTCTGTACTCAGAGCAAGACACACTTGGAGAGTGCGTATGCAAAGAGACAAAGTGTGCAAAGGAGGTGACAAAGTATGCAGAGAGCAACCAAGAGAGTAACTAAATGTGTGACAAAGTATCATCAAGGAGGTGTTTCACATCGACAATAGAAGTGAATAAAACCATATTCGAAGATTGAGTGAAAGGAATGCACAAGGGCAAGCTATTGGACAAGGTGAAGGACTGGTGCATGGTTGATTGCATAAGTAATTGTGATATTTTGTATACTTGTGTGTGCTTCTTTGGCTTCATTTCCATGCACATAGAGAATTTTGTCTTGTTCTAAACAACGGTATTCTAATATTCATGCTAATCAAGAGAGAGAGGCTTCTAATGCAATCATCTTTCTTCTCTTCTCCATTCTTCTCCTACAAAAACTCAAGGCCCTTTCATCCAAACAATCCCCCAACACACTTGGTTGCTCTTAGTTATACATGTAGTCCAATTGAAAGCACACTTTATGTACGCAAAGATGGGGCTCATCTTATAGGACTTGTTCCTTGTGTTGATGGCCTTCACTTCGCTTGGTCATGTGATGAAAAAAATGGCATGCTTATAGCTATTTTGTAACATACTTTTGATGTCATATGTTTTGGCCTTTTGAATTATTATCTTGGGATCCAATTTGTATCTATTGAGGGGGAATTGTTGTGCATCAATCAAGAGAAACTACCTCAACATTTTGGTTTTGATGATTGCAAGCCCATCTCAACACCTGTGGAAACAAGATTAGGGTTTTGAATTCAGGATGCACGTGATGCATATGATGCTTCTCTTTTTCAACAAGTTCTCGGATGTTTGATATATGCATGTAATACAAGGCTAAACATATAGTATGCACTTTGACAATTGAGTCGATTTATGCATAGCCCTGGCATAAAGCATTGGAAAGCGATAAAATGTGTCTTTAAATATCTCATAAGTACTTTGAGTTTGGATCTCTTTTATGTGAGAGATTATTAACCATGCTTGCATGCTTTTACACATAGTGATTGGGCTAGTTGTTATGATACATGGGTGTCCACTAGTGGCAATTGATTTTCTCTTGGAGGAAAATGCATATCTTCGTTGAATAAGAAGCAACCTATCGTGCCCACATTGAGTTATGAGTTTGAGTGCAAAGTAGTATTCACACCTACAGTGGAGTGTAAATGGTTGAGACTCCTATTGATGGATCTACGCATGGGGATTGATGAAGCTATGCATATTCTAATTGATAGACACAATGCATTGGTGGTTGGAAGAAATCGAGTGTTTCATGCATGCACAAAGCATATTTAGGTTCATTATCATCATGCCAAAGAGCGCCTTCATAGAGGAGATTTGGATTGGGATATGTGCCTACACAAGATAGTGTGGCATACATATTCACCAAAGCTCTTGCACATGAAAAGTGTGAAGCTTTTTAGAAAGCTTTAGGCTTATTACTTTGTGGGGGCTGATCTATCACTCCCTATATGTGTTCATATCATTGTTCCAAGAGGGTTTGTTACACTTATGTGTCCCTTGCATGGGTACGTTTTACTCTAGTGCTGGCTAGATATTTTTTTCACATGTAATCACACATACATGACATACTCATATGTACTGGTTCTTTGTACTTAGGGATTCACTTATAGCTCTCATTTCACTCATTATTTATCGAGAAAGAGCTCTTTCAACCATCCCATGTCTTTGTGCTTCGATCTCCTCCTTGGCTCTTGTGTGTACTTCTATTCGTGCTTCGTCACTCAGTCACATACCCAACAATTCACATAGGTTTGCAACCATCAAAACCAAAACTTTGAAGTTGTTCCTCAATATGATCTGCTTGATGCACAACAATATTCTTATCGATTGAAAATTTACATAACTCTTGAGTATAATTTTTGTGAAGAGATTCCAATTCCAATTGCATGACACTCATCTAATTTGAATCATCACACATAAAAGTGAATGAATCTTCATTATATGTAATTGAAATAAGAGATACATCCATAAAGTCACTTGATGCATGGTGAAATCTTGATCTTGTTCTACCAAGTAAGGGATATTTTCTATCTTACAATGCCTTTGCAATCATTTTGGCATAAATTGTTTTAATAGACATGCATTCCTCATGTAATACATGAACATAAAAAAATGGGCTTACTCTGAGTTGATTTGCAACCATGCATGACTACACATCTGAAAATTTTGTGCCATGTTTCGCTAGATATTTTCAATAATCTTCAGCTTCAATTTTTTAGCCATGATTCTCTGTAAATTTTGGTAATTTAAGTTATTTTTTGCTGTAATTTTTCAACCATGTTTGTGTGAAATTTTCATCTATTTAAAATTCATTTGAATGGTTTACATGGTCAAGTACACCACTTTGAAACAAAGACACAAGTGTATCAAACAAATCTTGTGAACTAATTGTTGGTTGATATTTTCATTCAAGTAAAGGACAAGTTGATTTTTTAGCAAATACCACACTTGGACTTACAATAATTTTATCTATCAATGGAAGTATAACCTATAAGCTTTACTCTCACCAATATATCCAAGAAATATACATTTCTTTGCCTTTTCATCAAGTTTGTGATGTTATTGTGATGACATAAGAGCATATTCCAAACAACAAAATATGTGCATGACTAACCATTGGCTCCTACCCATTCCAAGCCTCATAGGGTGCAATGATTCTCAACAATTTTCTACGACAAAGGGTCACTACATAGCTTGCACACATGGTCATTTACATCCAAAACAAATCCAGAAGTTTCTTTAGCCATACATCATGCCATTCCAAGAAGTGTTCTATTATTGTGCTCCACAATACCATGGTGTTGATGTTTATATGAAACTGGACATTGGTGTGCAATATCTGTTTCACAAAGAAAAACATTAATTTCATGTGACCTGTATTCGCCACCATAATCTATTGGAAGATTCAAAAACTTATTGCCATTTTTACCCATAGCTAAAAATGCTTTAAAGCAAGTGAATACCTCATGATTTCTTTATAGGATGCATCCAAGTATGGCATGTTTCATCATTAATGAAGCTAACAAAGTATACATTCGTTCCAAAACATGGTGTCTTCACTTGACCACATAGAACACTATGAACAAGTAGCATTTCATCAAGCATATGAAGCACATATTTGGGAAAATAAGCATAATGCATTTTTCCAAGTATACAACCTTCATATGCATACTTTTCAATGGATGCAAGTATGGAAAAACCAATAACATGTCCTTCAAGTAAAAAAAAACATTGAGTTCAAATGATCTAAACCAACATGCCATAATTCTATTTCAACCATAAAAGAAGCATGAGTAAGCAAGACATTTAAGGTAACTCATTTATATGTATCCAAGAAATATATACCATTGCACAATGTCCCTGACATCAAAATAATATCACCATTACTAAAATCATGAACCATACATTTTTTACCAACAATGTACATGAAGTCCCACATGAGCAATAGAAGAAATTGAATGCCTTGGGTACATCTTTCAAAGATGCATAAAATCTTTTGTGTGAAGTGTTATGCTTTGAAGCACCACTATCGAAAAACCAATCTATACAAAATTCACTCACAATCATAGATATAGAATGTGATGATGAATCATAATCACATGTAACAACATACAAACATCTTGAGCAATATTAACGTGATCATTCTTTTGATAATATTTGCATCTCTTCTTCTTTTGCATATAACCATCAAGAAAGCAATAAGTGGAAGAGGAAGATTGAGTCTCTGTTTATGATGAACCCAAAGTTGAACCATACTTACTTTCACCCTTTTGTGTGATACTAAGTGCTTATGATTGCTCTTCTTGCAAGAGAAGAGACATAATCCCATCAAAGGTATACTTATTTGGATAGCAAAAAAGTGTAGTAGTAAAGATTTGAAAGGACTCCGATAAGCCTTTGAGTAATGTAAAAATGAGTGATGCATTCAAAATGATTCTGCCAATGTTTACCAATTGTTATTTCAAATCCTTTATGCATGCAACATACACATCCATTGACTCATTTTCAACCATACATATATCTTCAAGTTGCTTTCTTAGGTAAGAAACATGTGCTTCATTACACATGGCATACAAAGAAGTTTAGTGTATCCCAAGCTTGTCTCAAAGTAGTGCATGAATTGATGTGTCAAATAACATATGGCTTCACAAAAAGGGAAATGAATGCGCAAGCTTGAACATCCTTTCCATACCATCTAAGTTGTTCTTGAGTAAGTGGGAAAGACATAAAGACTATAATTCAATTTTTCAAACTCCAACAATAGGATAAAAACCATTTTTTGCACATTCAACATATCCTCCCTTGGATGCATCTTTCAAAGATGCAAAGAGTCTTTTGCATGAAGTGATATACCTTGAAGAAATACTATTAAAGTACAAATCCAAATCAACCTCATTAACAATCATACATATAGGATCTGATGATGAATCATAATGACATGTAATAATGCATGCCCAAACATCTTAAGCAACACTAGCTTCATCATTATATGCATTACATGTATTCTTAATAATAAACATGCCAGATTCTTTATTCTCTTCATTACAATGGGAAAGCTTTCTACAATGGTATGTCAAAAATTTCAACAACACTTGCATCTCTTCTTCTTTTTCAAATCACCATCAAGAGTGCAAGAGGAAGAGTGAGGCTTTGGTTCGGATGAGCCCAAACCTCAACCAAAGTTGGTATTCAAACAACTTGTATTCATTCTTGATTGCTCTTCTTGCAAAGAAGAGAGACAACCTCACTAAAAGTATACAAATTTGCATTTCCTTTTGCAACCAAACTTAGCAACAAGGATATGAAAATATTACATCAATCCTTTGACTAACGTAGAAATGGGTGATACTTCCAAAATGATTTCATCAACAGTTACCAATTGCTCTTCTAAATCCTTGATGCATGTAACATATACATCCACTGACTAACTTTTTGCCATACATACTTCAACTTGATTTCTAAAATAAGAAAGCCATGCTTCATTCACCAAGAACTCAAGTAGGCAACATAGTAGAAGAACGGTCAAGTTGCTTATGACAATTGCCACTATGTTCACATAATAGAAGAACGATCAAGTTGCTTATGACAATTGCCACTATGTTCTATAGTTTACTGAACAACAAGAACATGCTTCATGATGTAAAACTCCATTGTATAGTTGGTTCAGCAAGCTATTGACAAATTTTGCATGTAAATTAGACTATATAGAAAAACATTTGCATTGGCCACGAAAAAACTTGAGAGATTCTGATACCTACACTGTAGAGAAGCATATATCAAGGGGATAAAAAATTATACAAAAGGAAAAGCACTATCAAAGATGAAGCCAACTTGTCTTTACTTCAACAAAAAAACTTGAGTAAACCCATAGTGAACCTTGAGCAATCTCTTCATATGCAAGTATATGAGATCCTTGCAACCTTCCAATTGAATCTTTTGATGCATTGAAATTATGCACATCCTTCATTAATTATCAAAAGAAAATTTCCATCTCTGAGCATACATCCCTTTCGTTGAAAGCTTCAATCCAAAATTGTTTGAGATGAAGATGAAGATTTCACATTCTTGGGTGGTGGGCTTCTACTTTTGTTAACACATAAGTCAACTTTGATTTGAGCCTTTTGGAAGCTATACAAGGTAGGTGCTGGATTCCATAAATCATTCTTATTTGGAAGTAATACAAGGTAAGTGCTTCATTCCATAACATCATTTAACCTTTGCATGTTGAGTAATTTTTAATTTTCTATGATGAATTCATTGAAATTTTTATTAATGATATTAAATTTGTTGAAATGATTTAAAGTGATCTTGAACTTTGCATTACAGCTCTTCATGAGCAAGGTAACTCATTTCACCTCCAAAATGAAAAACCTAATGCATGCACTTAACATCTCACAAGACTTCAAAGAAGAGATGTTAAGTCAAACGGTACATTCCTTCGATCAAAAGCAACAATGCAAACAATGACATACAAGTAGTGTTGTTGAGCAATGAATCTCAAATTGATTGGAGAAAAATGAGCACATATTTAGAGTGCCAATGAACTATGAAAGGGGATCCTCTAGCAAGGATTATCACAAGATTTTGTAATTTTAAAACTATTATACACTTGAAATTGTTGTTTACTTGGATAACATGAATTGATAGGTAACTCAAAGGAAAAATGACCAGATATGAAGCCTTATTCACAATGCAAATAAAATACAAAGAAAAGGGATCCCCTAGAAAAGGATTAACACAAGATTTTGTAATTTTAAATCTATAATACTCTCGAAGTTGTCGTCTACTTGGATGACACGAAGTGATAAGTGGTTGAGTTAATAAACACCAACTCCTTGATATTTATGCATTTTTAGTAGTCAAATATTATGATGAACATTATGAAGATAAGAATGACTAAATGTATTTGTTAGCAAGTGATCATGAGCACATATACAATAGGCATGTAGTAGCGACATGCATTGATTCTAGTGAGAATGAGTGTAAAATGTTGACTTCACGAATGAATAAGCTCAGACTTGTTAATTAACACAAGTACAAGTGATATAAGAAAGCATGTGTTAGCGTGTCCCCTGTTGTCATCAAGTAATGTATAAGTAATTTAACTCTTATGCAAATCTTAAAAAAGTAGTGACTTAATTCAAGAAAGATTACATTGCTTGGAACATTCAATCATTCAGGAATGCTAATTAGCTACAAGATACAAGGTAGGGAACTCATCACTCTTAAATCTGTGTAAAAAGTTAAACCCTTTAAAATTATAAATGAGAAGAATGCTGCAACGTTGTGTCGTAAATTGCTTGTAAAGTTTTGCATTTTCATGCACAATGAAGCAATAGAACTTCCATACTACATCTTGAAGTCGACCAACCTGAAGAGAGCAGGATGCAAGAGCTCATGAATGCATGTTATCTTTCGGACCAAATTCATAATTATAGTGTCCCACTCTAGAAAAACGATGACTTTTGGAGTTGCTTTCGAATTCTCTGCACGCATAAACTCTCTGAGAGAACATTCCTCTCCGATGTAAGCGCAATTATATGTAATACTCTCCTCAAACTTCCTTTCAAAGAGTACTTTGTTGATTGGAAGCTATTCATTGCATTAACATTATGATTTGTGGAGAAAACAGATGATACCTTATCAACGTAAGCGCACTTGTACGTAATGTTCTCTTAAAACTTCCTTCCAAAGAGCACTCTGTTGATTGGAAGCTTGGGAGCTATTCATCTCTCTGTTGCATCAAGTATTGAAAATGTCTCTATGCATCGACATTGATTGATGTCCATGTGAATTGCTTCTCGAGGCTGCAGGAGATTGTCGTGATATATTTGCTTGAAAGGTCAGATCATTTGCTTTTCTAAAACATAATTTAAGATAGTCTAGAGAAGCCTGTAAAGCTAATGAACTACTTTGTGCTTTGCAACCATTGGATAATTATAAGATACGAAGTCCACACAATTTATTCCAATGAACGATCCTCAAATACTTCATCATTTTTATTATAAACAAAATGTGATTGGAAGGTTACATATCACGATCCATGACAGCGATCGTTGCTTTAATCCCTAGGACAGGAAAATCTACTACATACTTCTAGAGACCCATTACAAGATTGTACAACCATTATTCAATTTTCTCAATATGGATTCTTGCATGGATGCTCTACTCCTGATAAATCTATCAATATTATGCTTGTTTGATAGTACAGATGCTTTAATAATACACATACTAGAAGGAATTAAACATGGCCCGTTTGCAAATTGATTTATAAAGCTTTTGGTATTGTTTACAGGGAATGCATGCAATATTTGGGATTCGTGAGGATTGAAAATGTAATTCCATTCTCTTGTATTTGCATTCAAGTCCACGGGTATGTTACTGCAACTTTTGAGAGACAATGTAATCCGTCAAAGCTGCCCCTTTTATACTATTGTAGCCCTTTTATAATATCTTCTTGGTTCTTTGCGCCTCCTTGCTACTTTGCGTTTCCTTCATCCACGATGTGGATCAATAAGAGAGACTACATGCCATACTTTTTGGACAGCCAATGGATCAAAGCAATCATGGGATGATCTTCCAATACATTCATCTTCGATCTTCCCACATTATTGACTTAGCTAGGTGGATTCTGATCGTGCAAATTAAAAAAAAAAAAGGCCTTAGCCTACTCTCCCGAACTTGAATTAATGAAAAGAAAAGTACAAAAGAAGGGGACTAGTGCCCATAGGATCTCCCGAATCTCACAAAGCGGGGGTAGTTTTTACAGAGTTTAGATGGCATTATACAAAAGGTAAATCACCCCATCATCACGTGTATGCAGGGCCCACATGGGTTTAAGCTTCTTGTTGATCAAAAGGAGCACAAGATTATGCCTAAAAAAAGTGTTGGGGGGGGGTAATTTCTTACAATTTGCGATCCTTTTGCCACGTAGGAACAATGATTTCTCAATCGACCACTTCTTTGGGGGAGTCACCAAAGTAAAGAGCACATCTTTACCGCAAGATCTTCCATAGGACCTTCCCTCTGATGGTGTTCCAGAGAGTCGCGAAGCAACCGATCGCTTCTCCCAGCAGAGCTTGCTTCCAACATATATGTTTCTGAATTCTAATTTTCTTTCCTAGCCTTCATGTAAGACCTTGCAAATTTTACATGAAGATATAGAGGAGGTTGATAAACCTCGCATCCCCATCATGCGGAGCCCACTTGGTTTTAAGCTTATTGTTGACATACTGTAGCTTTTTGTGATGTCTGAGAGAGGGGGGGGGTTTATAGTTAGCAATTCTTTTGCCGAGAAGGAATAGGGACTTCTAAATCGACCACTCCTTGGGGGTATTGACAAAGTTGCGAGCGCATCTTTCCCGCTAAATCTTCCAAAGGATCTCTCCCTCATCGCATTCCACAATGCCGCAGAGCAACCGATTGCTTCACCAATAAGGGCTTGCTTCCAATTGATTTGTTCTTGAAGTCCCAGAGAACGACAAAGGACCCTCTATAACCGATGGGATCTAGGGCAAGTAAAGAACAAGTGGCCAATATCTCTTTGCTACAACAACATGGCTTGCACCAGGGCGAAACACCATAGATCTTGTTAGCTATTGCATTGGCCCATATTCCACGGTGTAAAATTTGCCATAGGAGGACCGACTTTTTGTTTTCAATGAAAGGGTGCCAGATAGACATAAATTTCATATCCCAACGAAGTCTCGTCCAATTGAGACACCATTTCTTGTTGAGACTGATGTGAATGTCATTGCGAGCTTCGACATATGGAAGCTTGGAGAGGCGATTACCATTATACCATTTAAGGCCCATTAAGTTCGGAGCATCCTGTCCCATAAGTAGTCGGATTTTAGAGCGGTCCCAAGCATGGCATCTACTCAATAGAACATTCCATTCCTTGTACTTGACCGCTTCACTAGGGTCAAGGTCCTCAAAGTCCACCCATCTGTTCGTGTCTTGTTTCCAGAGGTGCTTCCATTGTTTGAATCCCTTATTCTAGAGTCTCTTGGCACTTAAGACATTCCAAGGCTCCATGTTTCTCATGCCTTGGATGGGGAACCAAATAGAGTCATTTTGTCTTATATACCTAATAGCCCACTTCCAATCTTCACTGATTCTAATGTGAGGTTTGAATATGTTCCAACTCAACCACAAGGATCTTACCAGGATCGATCCTTTGGGTGAGACCGGAATCGGAGAGAATAAGAGGGTGAGGATGTCGAGGTTTTTCCATCCAGGTTTGTGTTTTTGAAAATTAATGTGGCCCAAGAGGAATCTCGGTTGCACCAGGCCTTAATCATCCACTTTGTCGCAAGTTTATTGGCCATGCTTCCAATGTCCAAAATACTCAGACCTCCACTCTCCTTTCGGCTAGTGCATATGGACCATTTGATTTTAGGCACTTCCCTCCTCTTATGGTCCCCAATCCAAAGAAAGTTCCTACAAGTACTTTTCCAGTTTGGCTAATTCTTGATCCTTTGGTCTCCAGCAAGAGAGAAAGTATATGATTGAGGATATGAGGAACGTGTTGATCACCATGGCCCGGCCATCAAGATTAATTTGCAAACCCCTCCAATAGTTAAGTTTATTATTAACTTTGGCGAGGACCCAAGTTCACCTTTGTTCTAGAGTTACACTAAATCCCATGGGGATACCAAGAATGCGAACAACCTGACCCGATTGAATGCGTTGACATCCCTCCACGCCACAGGACTCAGCCGACTTGTGGAGCGACAGATGGAGCTTGGTCACATAAGTGGCATCACTTTGCCACCTAACGCTAATCATTCCAAGACTTCGTTCAGGGCTATCAAAGGGAATCAACCCAATCTCCTCTCCAAAATTTTTTATTGTGTGGTATGGTATGCTATCATTTTTAAAAACAGGCATATGTTCTCAAATGTGGTTCCTACTACAGTGCTTGCCTAAGCAGCTTCAGCACTGCCGGCAATTTACCACGTGCGCCCCCCCCCCCCCCCCCCCCTCCCCCCAAAAAAAAAAAAAAAACACAGAGAGAGAGAGAGAGAGAGAGAGAGAGAGAGAGAGAGAGAGAGAGAGAGAGAGAGAGAGAGCTACAACTTAATATAGTTTGTTCGGCTTTTTGTTCGCCGGTCCAGGACATTTCTGATATACAACGAGAGTTCTTCTGCATCTATTTCTTTCGGCATTGTGAATGACTCATGCAACAATGGGCTGGTTGATGAATCCCTCTTGTATGGAAGTAATTGTTTCTTCTTCAAACCATGGATACCTGAAGGACATCTGGGGGATCCCATTAGAATATTCAAGATCTTTTCATTCCTCTCAACATGTAAAACATCATCCAAAGAAATCTTCGACAGGATGATCCAGTGAGGACGGCCACCATGTGCAGTGGCTGAACTCTTTACTATCAGAAGAATTCGCTCAGTCAGCACAGCATATTTTCCTAATTCACTTAGTGGTCGACAGGTCACATATACCTGCCAGAAAAGATAAAAGAGAATGGATAACGTAATTAAGTATAGACTGGAATTGACGAAAGCACAAATGAACAGCTTTACTTCGTTTTGAAGGCACGATCCTGCTGCTTCTAGTAAAACAGCATTGCCAACAGCCTCTTCCCATGAATATGGAAATATTGGGCTGCCCCTATTTAGATATCTTGGTGGACGAATTCTTTGTGCTTGTTGAATAGGCTGGCTCCAGCTGCGAATGCTCTGCGCTGTTCTACCAGCAGCCTCCAATATACTAGCTATTGGTCTTGCAAATAGCCCGACTGCACCAACAGCAACACCTGCCGATCATGCAAGAAATGGCAAGGATTCAATGAACATCATGCTATTGTTATTTAAATTTATTTCTTGTCTACGTAAACTCACACATGCACACACACTTGCGCAAACACCAGGCACTTTTTACCAAGATTTGGATACTCGATTACCGCGGTAACATCATTTTGTGTATGCGGTTGTCGTTTTGGGCATCAGGACTATCAGCGCACATGGACACAGACATGCCTCTAAAATCGAAATTAAGGAAGGTACACGGTCTTGACCCGTTCACTAAGATTCGACCATTCGGCATCAGGTTGCCCAAGTTTGACCAGCAGTTGATCAGTTGCCAAGGTTAACTTTTTCTGTCTATACTTCACTATACAAATACGTTAAACAAAGCCAGACGACTGTATCGATGACCTGTTTGACCTGATTTGACCCAGGTTTTGAACGTGAAGATCAACGAATAATTTAGGTTTTCCTGTAAAACGCAATGTTTTATCCATTTTATAAAAATCAACACCAGTTAAATCTGTTGCCAATCAGCTATAGAAATCCCTAAGGTTAGCTGTTTTAGGAATAGTTCTTCGCAAAATTAGCTAGTCTGAAATTCAAGCTAAAAACGCCTTTTCTCCCTTAAAACCCACAGGCATATATAGAGCCCCTTGGCAGTGTCACGATAAAGTAGAAATCCTCGACAGTTGTGAAGCTTTGGGTGAAGGTTTCTATGCCTATCTTTTAAGGTTTTCTTCACCTATCTATTGGAAGGAGACTAGAAGCTGACATCAGTACTTATTATCTGCAATCTGCATCCTATCTTGACCCTATTCTCCACCTTATTTACAGATATTCTTGGAGGATATTTTCAGCTCTGCCTCTTGCATATTTGGATCGGATGTTATAGATATGGTATGTTATAGAGCATCTGCCTTCATTTTTGGAAGGCCTGTTAAATCCAATATTAGCCAGTTCTTAGAAGCCATCTGCGTAATTTGGTTTGCACATGTGTATGAAACACTTTGTAAGCATTACATTTGTATGTTAAGATTGATTATTTTGACAACTTTGTGCAATCTACTCTACATTGTTTGATTCTATCTCGTGTATTCAAAGACTGATGAAGAATACTTTCTTATCCCTAGTATCAGAGCAGACACAAAACAAGAAAACTCTTCTTGATTTATATTTCAATTAGTTCCCACTACGAAAAAAAATTGTATCTATGCTTTCTCCACAAGTTGGCTCTTTGACCCCCTCTATGATCTCAGCCATCAAAGCCGTTCTGACTATGTTTAAAGAGATCCTTTCTCCATCCTTATCCTTGGCTAGTACATCCTTGGTAACTACCTAGGCCCACTTGCACGATTTTCATTTAAATTAGGCATAGGACTTGTTTAGGCATCTCTCTCTCTCTCTCTCTCTCTCTCTCTCTCTCTCTCCCCCCAACATGGTGTAGCTGTAGCTCCCCAACAGACTATTACTCAGTATTTTGAGCGCATTGGTCCACATCGGATGGACCCGCCTCCCAAAGGCATAGGGCTCACACTCCAGCAGGCAGCGGCACAGAGAGTGCGACGCCGACCACATCTGGTTGGGTACCGATGACCACGACTGCACCAGGAGGATATCTCACACATCAGGATAGCCCACAACTACATGATGGAGCACAGGTGCATCACCACCACTTGGACAGGCTTCCTCCAGGAGGCATTCCTACCGCTGCCGATATACCACATACTCCACCCACCTCCACCCATCATCAGCAGTTAGGGTATACACATTCACCCCCTCATGGGTCCCCCTTGTATCAGGTGGTCATTATCTGCTGAGCCAGAGCCACTCTCCCCCGCATGCACCATTATTTTATTCCCACTACCTCCTCATTACCAGGTACACGATCCTTTGCTGTTTTCCGCCTACACAGTTTTGTGTAGCGAGTATTTTTTTTCCTTTCCATTGCTACACAGAGATTACCACAGTTGTATATGATTTTGTCTCATAGGCCAAGTTTGGCCTTTGAAAGACGTTCTTTCTTTCTTTCTTTCTTCCCCCCCCCCCCCCACCTCTCTCTCTCTCTCTCTCTCTCTCTCTCTCTCTCTCTCTCTCTCTCTCTCTCTCTCTCTTATCAGGATAGCCCACGACCACATGATGGAGCATCGGTGCACCACCACCTCTTGGGTCGCCCTCTTGCAAGAGATATTGGGTCCACGGCCGATGTACCATATACTCCACCCTCCTCCACCCATCTCTACGAGTTAGGGTATACATATTCACTCCCACATATGTCCCCATGTAGTAGGTGACCATTATCTGCAGAGTCAAAGCCACGCTCTCCCTAAACACCATTACTTTATCGCCACTACTCCATCATTGCTAGGTACACCATCATCTTGCTGTTTTCAGCCTACATAGTTCTTTTCTGTAGTGAGTACTTTTCTTTTCATTGATACACAGAGATGACCACAGTTGTACATGGTTTTGTCTCATAGGCCAAGTTTGGCCTTTTGGTAGACGTTAATATGACTCTCTCTCTCTCTCTCCCCCCCCTTCTTTTCCCCCTCTCTCTATCTCCTTCCCTCCCTCCCTTCATACTTGAGCTTGGGAGCTACATTGCTTGGCCATATAAAATGGTATGCATCATTGGCGTAATTTCAAAGAACATATCTACTTTGCTCATGGTGAGGATAATAATAGTGGACTATTTGATTGGTCATTCTCAAACTAGTACTTTCCTCAATTGGCATTGATAATACCTTCACTTCAATCTCTTCCACATGCCTAGGATTCTACATCATACACTACGAAGTCACATGAGAGTATACTCTACACACAAGCTCTATGATATTTATACTTCACATATTGAGGGCCATCTCCTTGACAAGAATCATTCATCTTCACTCGAGAAAATTACTCCAACACTTGCATCCCTACTACATGAGGCTTATATTTGATGGCTTTTCTTTCATAACACACATAAAATTACGAGAGAGTGTTCTTATGCTTGTTCCATGGCTTTTTTACTTGCTTTCAACATGGGTCAATTACTACATAATCACAAGGTCCATAGCATTCACATTATCACTTGTCAAAGAAGTTAGAAGGTAAATGTATCGACATTTTAGAACTTTAGGATAGGTTTTCAACTTCTTGTATTTGTATACTTTTGAGGTAGGTATAGATGAAGACATATGATTAATACTTAATAGGCCAGGCCAACCTTGGTATGTTTAAGTCTATACTCTATCTTTTGCTTTCTTTATATTTGTCTCTATCCTTCCAAGCAAATATTTGGATAAGAAGTTTATGGGAAAATTTTCTCATGATATGGAGTGCTCTTCATATCAAAGTCTATCTGCCAACAGAATATATACATATACTCGCATGTTCCCCTTGTATCAAGTTAGGAGGGGACTCTTGAAAAAGAAACCTTCCGCAAAAAGGGATTGCACATATTTTCAGAATTTGATCAATTATTGGCGAAGTCCACCATCGTGAAACCAAGGTCAAAGAAGGTCAAAATTGATCAAAATATGGAGAAATTTTTTATCACAAATTTAGAAAGTGCTACTCAAGAACTATCAATGATATATAGCATGCTAAATTTGGAGCACGTTTGAGGATTCAAAAGTCAAACCCTAATTTGCAGGTCAAAAGTCAAAAGCTTTGAAACATAGTTTTTTAAGTGAAAGCATATGTTTTATTTAACAAAGATATTACATGCAAAAATAAATAGAAAAATACCTAACAAATAATAAAAAAAGCACCCCTGGACTTCCCGTCGTAAATCATTGTGGAAATCAAGAGAGACTGTTTTTATGCATTTTCCATAGCTTTTTTACTTGCGTTTCAACATGGATCAATTACTATATAATCGCAAGGTCCATAGCATTCATATTATCACTTTCTGGAGAATAGGCTTGGAGCTTGGCTAGAATGTTTTCTTCACCTTGAAGAAGTGGAGTTTTGTTTTTTACATCTTCAACAAGAAGGGCACCAGCTAGGGTTTGTGTTTCTTCTTCAACATCGAGGAGAACATTTGCTTGGAGCTTATCTATATTTGGAGGAGATCATCTTTGAATTATGGAGATTGTGAAGTTATGAAGATCGGCACATTCATATGCAAATTCTATGATTCTTCGTAACATTCATGTACTTTATATTTTGCAATGTATGACATATATGTAGAGCTTTGCTGCTCCATCTCTCTGACTTTTTGTCTATTCTCTCTCATGTCTCTATTTCATTTTTGTCTCTATATTGATTGTGAGCCTTAAAAACCAACAGTAAAATACTCAATATTTTCCAGCATAGTAAGACAACAATACAGCTTAATGAATCAAGCATTCAGAATGCATCACAAATCTCATCCATCGCTATAGCTGTACCTCGAATGAAACCATAGCACCTCTGCACTGCAGCATGTCTGACTGAAGACATCTATTCAGAACCATGAAGAAAACAAAGGTGCTGACCCTGCATCTCAAGCTGTCCATTCGCAAAAGCTGTACTACACTAGCCTCTCCCCTAGAAGTCTATGATGAGGTGACTCCATGAAGTGGCTCTCTTGGCTATAAATCAGGAGCTGCCTCAGTGGGCATGGGAAGATTGATAACAAAGAGACTGAACATGAGAAAAACCTTCAGCTAATGCTATCTAGAACACAGCTCAGAAGACATATAAAACCATATGTTAAAACCATGTATTCCAGCTCACACTTCTTAACTGTCAATGACTGGCTCAAATAAATATGAAACCACCCGAAAAGACGGATGCATAAATTTTTTTAAAAGAAAAAAAGATAATCTAAAAATTATGGACCCGGATAAATTTTTACAATCTGGCAGCCACTCCAAACAGAAATCGCTGTGTATTAGAAGTGCTTCTCCTTCTCATAAAAAGGGATTAATGGCATTCATTGTATTCAAGGTGCTGATAGATGAATGCAGAAAAATTTCAAGTGGTAGGCTGTAACATCACCTGACAAAATCCCAGGGAGTCCATGTCTTGCAGCTCCAGTTACAGGAGACTGTAGCAGTCCTGTAAGACCCTGTCATCATAAAAAGTAGTAGGAAAAATCATGACTTCGTGTGTTAATAAATCCTAGGCATTTGTTTTAGGGATCCAGCCAAATCAAACTTACTTCCAGCAATTCACTAATTACACCATAATCTTGAAAACCAATTTGTTGTTGATGCCCTGGTGCTAAACTGGTCACACCCTAGAGTAAATATATCAACAATAGGCAGTTAAGATAATCCTGATAATAGAGTATATGAAGATACTAAAGTTTAATTACCTTCTTTGCTGCTCTGCTGATCAATGTTGCAGCATTGCTTACAGCAAAGACAGTATTGCTCACGAGACTTTGAGTTCCTTCAGCAAATCCTCCAACCAATTGTCTAGGGCTCTGCGCAAGCACGGAATCAGCATTCTTTCTTTTTCAGAACAAGTTCATTGTTAAATACAACCAATGGTTAAGAGATGGACCTGGACAAAACTCTTTGCCGGAGCAGATACAAATTCCCGAACACCTAATCCTAAACTTTTCATAAAACCCATGGGGTTTCCCAAAAGTCCCACAGAACCGAGAACCTATAACCAAATTTACTCATATGAATTACCCCAGCTGGTATGATTTCTTTAATTATGGCAAAAAAAGAAGAAAAATCTGCCTTGCGCCACTGCGGGCATTCTCTTGGCATCTTTGTCATCAACACTAAATTACACTTTCACAGTTCACTACAGGATTACCTTGTATATTTCATGTAATAATTGTCGTGTGTAATGCCTGATAACCATCCCCCTGATTGCATCCCATCGAGCCAAGGGATGAGCGAAAAAAAGTTGTCCCAGTTGAACAGGAGCCTCCTCAATGTCAAGCAACGCCAACAAGCTTTGCTGTACATGTGTGTGGCTTATTATTCACATTGACACAAACATTCAATAGGTCTTGTATTACATTGCTATTAAGCAGATAGCTGACATGAATTATCACCTGCATAAATGGAGCCGACTCTTCTGATATATTTTGTGAATGAGCAGCTTCCCTCCATGGGATACTAGAGAAGCTGAACCAGTTAAATATTTACCATAAGTGGTAGCCCTTTGAATCTGAAGAATTAATACAGATAAATGTTAAACTCTAAGAATCTACCTTACAGTCAATTCAATGGGTCCAATCAAAAGAGACTCTATATAGACTTTTCTGCCACCACTTGCAAGTAACAAATCCTTTGAAGTTTGACCACGCAAAAAATTGACTGCCTCAGCAACTGGCCAACACTTGTAAATGTCTTCAAATTTCAGTATCCTTAAAAGACGAAATTTTGTGCTCTTGCGATCCAGAGTAAGCATGTATCTGTGATTTAGAAAAATCTCCCTTCCAGACGAAAATTTGATTTCACCATCATAATCGTGATAATCTGGATGAAAGCCTGCATCACGTGTAGTTCTACAGAACTCAACCAAACAATTTACGATCTGTTCATCAAGCTGAACCTGACTTGGAGCCATCCTGCAATTCGAAGTGTTTGTTACACACAAGAAAAAGATGAATATACAAAAGAGCTTATCTAATGCAAAATTTTTCAAAAACAAATTCCAGAAAAAAAGTTGGCAGAAAGCACCGTGCATGGATCTTCTGAAAGCATTCCACTGAGCTTGTATGATGCCGCCATTTTGAGACAGCCAATGTAAAAGCCAATTGCTCAAGAAAAAACTCACCACTTGCAGGCGAGTCTCCTCGTTTTCCTTCTTTCAAATTGGACAATTCATTCTGATCACAAATGCCTGACAAAAACATCACAGGATATTGTGCATGTGGCAGCTGATTATCGAATTGGATATAGGATATATTAATGCTCAGATTTTCCTCATGAGGATTTCGAGAAAGTGTGATCATGACATCCTGTGCAGTGGCGAACAAAATCTCCTGCACAAAGTTTCTTAATGTGTCAGGCACATTCCAATGTGATAAAAACATTGAATCCAAACACATTAGTTCATTGGAAAAACAAAGGTTTTCTTTATTGATATGTACACAATAACAAAGTCCTTGAAAACTACTTACATTGTCCTCAGAATGACTAAAGTATGAGGTTTATATGATGAGTACATGATTTTTGTACATTTATACAGCCATTCAAACTTGCTAGTTTTTCCTTTCAACCATGAACATATGTCCATGTTTAAAGAGACAGCCTGAAGGCATGCATAACTAACTTTTTTCCTCTTTTGAGATACAGAATGTCTTTGGTTTTACAATATCTATAAAGATAGGTAAGAGAATACAGTGACTCTCACAGTTGACAGGCTTAAGTAATAAGATAAACCCAGATTGTCAAATAAACCACAGCATCAATATCTGTATTTAATCTACTATCCAAATAGCAGGCTTGTCATGATGATCATAGAGGCTTAACAAATTTTGTATTTATTGATGCCTGGAACAAGCTTTTGGTAAACAAGCAAACCTCATGCTACCAACCTATCAATAGATCATGATCTGTATTGTAATTTACACCACAAATGAGATAGTGATCAATAATCACCTGTCATCTATGTAACATAAAAAATAAACAAGTAGAAATAAACTTACTCTATCTCTGATAGTCAGGTGACCTACTATATGCAATATTTTATGAGGTTGATGTACTCATATATGAAGTCGAGAGTGCTAAGCTCCATATCTGTAATGTGAAACACGGTGTACACGAACTAGTAAGCATCTACCAATATCTCTCCCTTCACTCAAAGTTCATTGTCTCCCACAACGAGTGATGAGAACTTTGTGAAGAGAGGATGTCCTACTCTAATTTCTGATATTACATACCATTCTTCTAAAACAATTGTGTAGAAAACCTTTCCTTACTCTCAAAACTCTATCAACTACTATGTACATGTGACTAAAACGTATGAAAAGGTTTTTGGAAATCTAAAGAGTGAGCACAAAAAAATATTTAAGACTTTTAGGGGGAAAGTAGTAAACTTCACTATAAATTTTCTTTTATTTAAAATGGCTTTTATCCATGTAATCCTCTCTATGTCTTCCATGAATAAATCTAAGCTACATGACGCACAAGGCATCCATGTGATTTTGGGATACATTTCCTGGATGATACAACCCATTGATACACAATTGGACTCGTTATCAATCACAACTTGCACCATATTTTCACTCCACATATCCTCAATGGCTTTTAGCACGTGGAAAATAAACATATTGGCCAGTGATCATTGTGTGAGGTGCATGTGTAGGTATGGCATGTAAGAACATTGTGCCTTTGAAAGAGGACATAGGAATGTCGTTCCATTCCTGTCATGCAAATCTGCCCAACCATTACATAGGATTGAACATCTATAATTTTCCCATGACCATCTCAAGGACAACATTTCTATCTAGACCTTTTTTTTTGTTTGGAGTGTTCACAGGTACGTAGGACTTATGCAGATGGATCATTCCAAGAATACCCAATCATATTGCAAATTTCATGAACCTTTTTCATGCAAGTGTGTTTGCAACACTGAATGGGATACCACACTTAATCAAGATCTTGGTTACCTCTCCGATTTCTTCATTGATTGATTGCTTTTGGATCCTTGCTCTAATGTTACATTTTGCAAATCTATTAGTCTCTTAAACCTTGGGTCCAATATTGGCAGAGATGCTCGTAAATCTTATACTATCAATCCATAGCATTTTGAATGTAGGACGAGTACCATCCTCAACACAATTGGCTTGATTCTCATTGCTTTGTGGATATGCGGATAAACCATGTGGCACACTAATGAGATTACCCACCCCTTGGCTGAGATCAAGGTGAGCAAATAACTCTAGAACAATACTTGAAAGAATGGAGGCACATTTTCCAATGCATCCATCTTTTAATCCAAAGAGATAGCCTTCATATGAGTGGTGAAGCCCTTGTAAACAATCTTGCAACAATTATATTATCAAGTATTCCTAGGAAGCTCTTTCACATGGTTGTGGATAACATCCAGAGATGATCCCATGATGATAGAATTCCGAAGCTTGTAAAGGGGGCTCAAATAAAAGGTTGAAATCAAGGTAGTCCGGTGCGTTCGGTGCGTTGAGTTCGGTGCGTGTAAGGTGCGAGGACCGAATGGTATCCAAAGGTAAGGTGCGTAAGGTGCATCGTTACAAATACATATATATTCATAAGAATCTAATATATATATATATATATATATATATATATATATATATATATATATATATATATATATATATATATATATATATATATATATATATAATGCATGTTAAAACCTACAAATAACAAATTACAACCATTAATGAGTCATGTAGTAATTATAAAATAAAACTTCCCATATGTTTTACAAATTAACTTCAACCCATGCACAATGTGAGTGTAAAGGGCAACAAGATATCTCTTTTTCTACCAAAATATAACACTCTCAATCCTCCATGCAAACAAATAGAACAATAATTGGAGGTTTGTTTCTTCTTCAAATCTATCGCTTCCATACACTTAGATTGTTTGGTTCCCTATATAAATACAAGTTTTTAGATGAAGAAAAGGTTTAAAGCATGAATTTTACCTCTTTTTGAATAGATGAATGAACAAAAAAGTGGCCACTCATGTGTGCCATTACTTTGAGCTTGTATTTATTTTCAAGAAGCATAATAAGAGCAAAAGCATGCATGCAAACCAATAGATGTATTGATTTCAATGTTTATTATGCATGTTGTTGAGCTATGCATCCACGGTTTCTCCTCTACTAGTATTAATTGCACACTACAATGGGATACAAAAGAAAGCATGAACAAGATGTGGCTATGAAAAATGGTTTGGACCATTGTTCATTGTTTAGGAATTGATATTCAAAACACAATATATTCTCTCTCTCTCTCTCTCTCTCTCTCTCTCTCTCTCTTTCTCTCTCTCTCTCTCTCTCTCTCAGTCTCTCAAGGGCTAAGGCAGGTGCTCATGAGAGGAATCGGGGGGCTCAAGGTACTCTGCGACCTCTGGAAGGCCTAGGGTAATTCGAATCGGACCGGAAAAAAAGTGACAATGTAGCAATGAACCGGAAGAACCGGAAGAACCGAATGGTACCGAATCGGAAGAACCGGAAAAACTTAAAATTCGACGAACCGAATCTACCTTGGTTGAAATAGAGGGTTTAAATAGTTAGCTTAAGTTACTTTAATAGAGGGCTGAAATCATAGTTTTAATAAAAAGGCAGTTTTTATTATATAAAATTTGCATGATTTAAACTACAATCGCGATTTAAATAGCTAGTAGTGATTTTTTTTTTTTCAAAAAATTCTTTGACTATCAAGGGCACATGTTTTTTTGGCTGATTGCATTATGCTCCCATTTTGAGTGTGCGCATCTAATGAGTCTGAGAGAGAGAGAGAGAGAGAGAGAGAGAGAGAGAGAGAGAGAGAGAGAGAGAGAGAGAGAGAGAGAGAGAGAGAGAGAGAGAGAGAGAGAGAGAGAGAGAGAGAGAGAGAGAGAGAGAGAGAGAGAGAGAGAGAGAGAGAGAGAGAGAGAAGAAAGAAAGAAAGAAAGTGTTTTTACGTCTATTAGGAGGCCGAACTCGGCCTATGAGACAAATCGATGTACATGGGTGTATCTTCTGTCAATCAGAAAAGATAAAAGTGCTGAAAAGAAACTGGTTAAGCTGATATAGATCTCCGTAGTGTGCATGTGGGGATACCCATGAAAGTGGTGGGGGGTGTATGGAGTGCGATATCTATGATAGTCTATATGCAAAAGGGTAGTACAACAACCATGAGAATGCATCTAAAACGACTAACTAGCTCCATCCTGTGCTAGTGGGTGGGATGTAATATGTGATACATAGGTGGAGGTGGAGTCAGGGCCACCCTGATGGCTGCAACGGGATCGGCCATCATCTGGGATCGTCTCTCCTCCATGGCGCGATGGTCACAAGCCTGGATCTCCGCAATCTGGTGTCGGTGAAGTCTCGGGGCCCGATATCCTATATCACGGGGTCGTCTCCTAGCTCGAGATATCTGAGCCTGCTGAAGAGTCACCCCGCTCGGTATGTGGGCTGAGGGGGGGAGGGCTGAAGCACGTCGTGGAATAAAGAAGTCAGTGAGCTGACTCTGTCTCCCTCCTGTATGGAGTGCTACAGTAGGCTGGAGTAGGGAATCTCTGTGACTCTGTATCTCTAGTAAGAATCGCCCGAGCTGTCGCTGGTCTCTAGAGTCCATGATCTCTCGGAGGGTGGGCTGCCCTGCAAACAGAGTCTCGTATCTGCCTCTGATGCCATCATATGCGCTACATCTGCATACAAAGTGCTCCTCATCCTCCATCTCTACTCTGCATACTCTGCATATCCGCTCCTCTCTGGGAATGTCTGCGGCTCTGCCCGTCTCAATCTCGAGTCGGTGTGATGAGACTCTCAGCTGGCCAATCGCTACCCTCAAGCTATGAGGCATGTGAGTATCCATGTAGCGTGGTCGCTGGATGAAACCGTCAGCTAGTATGTCTATGAACTGGTCTCGATAGTGCGATAGTCTCGATCCCATGTGTGGTGTGTGCCATGTCTGACTAATGTAGAGGTGCCAGAGATCCTCTCTGAGCACAACATTCCTCTCACGACGAGAGAGGTGGATGTGAGGTGAGTCTGGGTCATACTGAAAAGGCGGCAATCTGTCCATATCAAGTCCATGACTATCAAACCAGACTCTAACCTGAGTGTACCAAGCTCTCTCATATCCTAACTCTGATATCTGTATAGATGCCTCAAGAGCTCTGTGTGTGAGTCTATCTGTAGGGAGGTCCCTAATCCTCTGAATAAAGCAGATAGTCTGGAATAGTGCCTCTACTGCCATGGGTGGTGCAGCTAGCTCTGCCCTGATGATGTCATGTGGCACCGACTGTTTCCCACGAAATAATCGCGAGATCATACGTACCTGTGGCCTCTCGATGGCACTCCACTGGGTGACTGTGAGACCTGGGGCCCAAACCGTCGCAGCATACATCATAGCTGGTCTGACCAGTGTGTCAAATAGCCAGCCCTTCGTGCGGGGCTCCTGGAAGTGTGCTTGGTGACATCTCCGCTCTAACATGGCTAAAGCTGCATATCCGCGTGTGAGTCTATCGGTGGCTGCCTGTCTCATGCTGAAGGGGCCAGGCAAGCTCGTGAATGTGACTCCCAGATAGACATAGGAAGTGACCACCTCAATCTGTCCACCACCAGCTCTGAATCCTGCTCCATTCCTCACCATGGGGGAGGTGTGGAAGATCATGACCTTGGTCTTGCCAAGGTTTACTGTCAAGCCCCTCTGTGTACAAAACTCATCCAGGGCCTCAAGGTGGCGCTGTAATCCCTCGGGTGACTCTGAAATCAAGACAATGTCATCCGCATATAATAAAATGTGGACATGTGTACCTGCGAGGTCTGCACCCTCTCCTCCAGCTCGGAGAATGTAGTCCTCAATCTCGTCAATGTAGAGACCAAATAGAGTGGGAGAGAGTGGGCAGCCTTGCTTAACACCGATGGTGCTAGCAATGGCCTCAGACATACCTCCTGGACACCGTACCCTCCCAGTCACCTGCTCATAGAGTGCATAGATGGCCCAAATCATCCCTGATGGTACTCCCAAGCTCTGGAGGCGTTGGAAGAGCCTCTCTCGCGGCACTGTATCAAAAGCTTTGCGGAAGTCCACAAAGCAGCAATATAGCCTCTTCTTCCGCACCCTTGCCCCATCAATGAGGCAGCGCAGAATGAAGATGTGATCAATAGTAGAGAAAGCTCGTCGAAAACCTGCTTGGCCTCGTGCTCGTAGCCCCTGAGTCTCTGCATATGAACTAAGCTCTGCCTCAAGTATGGCACCGTATAGTTTGGCCATGGTGTGGCCAATCATGATGGTCCTGTAGTTCCCTGGATCCAGGGTGTCGCCAGATTTGTGGATAGGCACAATGGTGTGCCTAGTCCACTCCTCTGGGAAGCCCTCTCCTATAGCCCGGTTGAAGACATGTGCAATCAACGGGGCTATAGTGGAGGCTGCATATATGAGATGCTCGCTCTGCAATCCTGCGTGGTCTGTCGAACGTCCATGTCGAAGTCGTCGTATGGCCCTCTCAACCATCTTTGCTGTGAAGAGAGAAGAACTAGTAGGGCGAGGCTCAAGTGGCTGGGGAATGGGAGGCTGCCTAGGTACCTCATATAACCTCTGAGCATAATCATGCCATGTGTGTGGGTCTCCAATAGGTGTGGTCGGGCGTGGCTCTCGTAGGCTGCGCCATGCTGCAGCACTGTCCATACTCATAAAGAGATGGTATAGCTCAAGCTCCTGTGCCTCCTCAAAGGCTCCCCTCTTTCGACGTGTGAGAGTCTTCATCTGTCCCTTGGCCTCTCTCTCTGTGATCTCTCCCAATGCTCGCTGAGCTCGTAGTCGGCGGTAAAGATCTCTGCAATCCTCATCATACCAACGATGTTGTGGCATAGTCCCGGGAGGAGGTGTGTGACGAGAATGGATGGTGTGTGGGAAGGAGCTGATGGCTGATGTCTGAAGAACTGATGCTATCTGAGAGGTGAGTAGGGATAGTGGAGTGTCAGGATGAAGTAAGAGAAGACCCTGCTCGACTCGAGCCGCATATATGTGAGCTAGTTCGTGTGTGAAGTGGATGGTGGTGTGTGGGATGCGTGCTGCGGGTATGCGTGTAGGGGTGTCTCCCTTCAGGGAGAGTGCGAGGTATGTGTGATCAGCCCCAATGGGTATGGGTGGGATGGTGAATGAGGTAAGTAGGTGGATGGCCTCTCTAGACCCCATGACGTAATCTACTGTACTTCCCCCGCCATCTGTGACTGAGTGTGGTATGCATGTCAATCCTCCTGAGGTAGGCCACTGAGTCATCCCGTTATAGATAACGAGATTATGTCGAGAGCCTAGTCCGAGTAGGTGAGTGCCATAGTGAGTGTGTGTAGCGTCAGCTGAAGCTCGAGCTATAGACTCATCCTCTATGGTATGTAGTATCTCCGGGTCTTCTGGGTCAAATATCTCACACTGATCATTGCCTGTCCTGGCATTGAAGTCTCCCATAAGGAAGACTTCCCCTAATGCAGAGTACTCTGTAATCTCTTCTGACAAGCAAGTGTATGGTGAGTCCTCCTCTCGATCTATGATAGCGAAACGCGAGCTAGAAGGAGCAAAGTAGCATAATGCTATGAAGATGATCCTCTCCTGCGAGAGCTGGAGTCGAATCCAAAGATATCTGGCCTGTGAATCACGTGCGACTATCTGTATCCTGCTCTGAAGTCCATCTCTAAAGAGTATGGCTACTCCTCCTGATCCTCGGGTGGTGTGCTGACGTGTACACTCTCTGTATGTGGACTCCCACTGAAAACCGTGGACACGAGGTAGGCCCCGGTCCGGGCTCTCATGTGTCTCTGTGAGCATAATGATGTCTTTGCCTTTGCGCACCTCTTCCAATCTCTCTGGGTGTGTCCATAGATCTCCATTGCAGTTCCAAACTGCAAGGTGTATCTCCTCGAGTGTCTCACAGGCCGCGAATCCCTATGGGATGGCCTTGCCATCAATGATGACACGACCATCTCTGTATGAAGCCTTCTTTCCTTCTTTGCGAGCTTGATGTACTCTCGGCATGCATGCACGACGGTGTGCTACCTGCATGGGTGTGAGATCATCGTCAAGGTAGATGGGGGGGCCATCAAGTGCTCTCAAAATCACCCTCTTGCGTAGGAAAGTAGATTTTATATCTTCGGAAGGGAAGTGTAGAATGAGAGCTCTCTTCTTCGTGGGGTCTCGTCCCGTTCTCCAAGACTTGATGAATGGGGGGGACTCCTCTTTGTAGCCGAGTATCTTGCATAGTGTCTTCCCATCGGACTCGGGGGTAGAGCCTTCTTTTTCTTCAATGCCCGTGATGCGTACATTGAGACGGCGGGCATGTCTCATCTTTTCTTCCTCAATAGTGGTGTGCACGATGAGGGCTTCTTCCTTTTGTGCTTTCTCTTTGGCTTCTTTTTTGATGTTCTTTTTCACTATGTCGATCCACCCTTCTTTGGTAGCTTCTAATTTGTTTTCCATGCTCTCGGTCAAGGATTTGGTGAGTTCTTCTTTGAGAGCTTCTGTCTTGTTCATATTAATCTCTCCTTCTTCGGGTGTAAGAGAGACCATTGAAGCTTTGAGGAGCTCCAATTCCTCTTTCATGTTTGCCCTCTCCTTAGCCCATTCTTCTCTCTCTTTCTTCCATACTTCCCTCTCCTTATGATATGTTTCTACTTCCTTCTCGAGCTTTGAGAGGCGGCTGATGATGGCCGTGATAGTGGAGTCCACCATCTTCTTGTTTTCTTTGATAGTTATGGTCAGTTTGTCCTCCATTTTTGTCAAATCGTCCTTCTTAGCCGTAGCGCTCATTGCATTCGAAGATGAAAAAATGCTCAGAGTACTGAGCCTAAAGACTTGCGATGAAGACGGGAGCGTGCCCGATGCACGATGGAGCAAGGGTGGGAGTGGCTAATAACTGTAGGAAACAGTTATTAGTCCGGGGCAGGGACACACTACTTGAGAGCTTTCTCTTGGTCGGGGCAGGGACACACTACTTGAGAGCTTTCTCTTGGTCTTAAATCAAAGCTTTGAAACCCTAAGAACTGAGTTGCTGAACCCTAAAAAATTATTTTCGAAGGCCTGAAAACCCTAAAAAGAGAGCAGTTCACGGTGGAGGCCGGGGACAGGTCGCGAACGGGCCTGGGGGAGGCGAGAGACGTTGCGGGAGGGGCTGAGGATAGGTTGTGCAGGGCGTGAGGGCTGCGGGCAGGCTGTTGGGGGGGGGGGGGGGGGTTGGCGCTGCGTTTTAGGGTTTCTGCACGGGGAAGAGCTGTGGGAGAAGGGAGAGGTGGCGATTAGGGTTTTCGTGCAGATCGAGCAGAGCGCGGGAGGGGCTGAGGGAGGCGAGAGGCTGTTGTGGAGGTTGTTGCGCAGCAGACAGAGCAGTGCAGGTCGCGAGCCATGGAGGGAGGGAGAGAGAGAGAGAGAGAGAGAGAGAGAGAGAGAGAGAGAGAGAGAGAGAGAGAGAGAGAGAGAGAGAGAGAGAGAGAGAGAGAGAGAGAGAGAGAGAGAGAGAGAGAGAGAGAGAGAGAGAGAGAGAGAGAGAGAGAGAGAGAGAGAGAGAGAGAGAGCAGGGTCTCTCCAATCCACTGTGATCCCAAAAGGAAAATAAAGTGTGGGTACAAAACAAAATATAAAAGGAGTGGATAATAGCTGTCATCAAGGATATGGAGTGCTATGGGTATGCACTCTATATGCTCAATAGGTGATGTACAAATATGATATGCATAGGGAGGGAAGGCTTGGTGGTGTCATAACACTCTTAAGTGCTTGGAGTGGGTGTAGGATATAGTGCATCGGTGGGCAAGGCATCGTGGCGATCCTCAAAATGCTCTGCACATCGAGATCGACAGGGGTGCGCTGCTGATGTCTCCGTATCTCCATGTCATGGCGTGCGTGAATCGCCTGAATCTCTCTCTGGTGGGGACAGGCTTTCCGGAGCGGGGGTCTCGGTCGTCAGCGCTATCCTCTAAGCTCCTCTGCTATGTGTAATGTGACACCCTGCGTCAAGCTGGGTCCTCGGGTGGCCCTGGGTATGAGAAAATCTGTAATAGAAGTCTGGGGGGCCAAGTGTATGTCCATCCGTTGCTGGAGAAGTGATGCACGACGCCGCTGGAGCTCTACTAGGAAGTGACCTAGAGGGTGCTGGTCCTCCGTCTCCAATAAAGCCCTGATCTCTCTAGGCCCCCTGAAGAGCTGTGGGTAGCGGTCTCTGATGTCCTCGTATGCCTGGCATCTACATGTGTAGTGCTCCTCGTCCTCCACCTCCTCTCCGAATATCCTTCATAATCTCTCGTCCCTGGGGGGTATGTGTCCCTCGCCCAACCTCAATCTGGAGCTCGTGTGATGATACTCTGAGCTGCCCAATGGCCACTCTCTCTGGTGGAGCCATGTGTGTATCCATGTATCGTGGTCTCTGGATGAAACCATCCGCTGTCACAATCAGGAAATGCTCTCTGTAGTGTTGCCTCTTTGTGGGAAGAGGCTCCCGTGATGCTATCCATGTCTCCCTGATGTGTATCTGTATCTATAGTAGGTCCTGACGGACGATCTTGTTCCTCTCCGAACGAGAGAGGGTAATGTAGGGGGAACAGAGGTCATACTGAAAAGGGGGGAGATCGGTAATGCTCATGCCATGGTCTGCTAACCATGATAGGTCTGTGCATACCATACTCTCTCCTGCACTGTCTTTGCCAAATGTCTAGAGCTCTCAAATGCAAGCCTGGTGAGTCGGTTCGTGGGGAGCTCTCTAACTCTCAGAATAAAGGTCACAAGCTGAAAGAGAGCCTCCACTAGCATCGGTGGCGTGCCAAGCTCAGCTCGTATAATGTCGTGTGGAACAGAGGGCTTGCTGCGGAGCAAGCGTGAGATCATGGTGACCTGGGGCCTCTCAATCTGCATCCACATCGCCTCCGTGATCCCTGGTGCCCATACTGCCGCTGCATACATCAATGCGGGTGTCACTAGAGTATCAAAGAGCCACCCCTTAGTCTGGGGCCCCTGAAAATGTGCCTAAGAGCAGGGTCTCTCCAATCCTGCAAGTGCCGCATAGCCTCGCTTCAATCTATCTCTCGCTGCCTATGCCATGGAGAACACCCCTATGCTGCTCGAGAAGGTGACACCTAAGTAGACATAGGGGTCCACTACCTCTATCTGTCCTCCAGCTGCACTGAAAGAGGCGTGATGGCGTACTGTCCTGGAGGTATGGAAGATCATGACCTTGGTCTTGCCAAGGTTCACTGTGAGTCCTCTCTCCATGCAGAAAGTATCGAGCTCCTGTAAATGTGACTGTAGCCCCTCCTGTGACTCTGAAAGAAGGACAATGTCATCAGCATATAATAATATGTGTATTGACGTACCTCCGAGGTCTCCTCCTAGCCCTCGTGCTCGCTGTATATAGTCTGTGATCTCGTCGATGTAGAGACCAAAGAGAGTGGGTGAGAGAGGGCAACCTTGTTTCACACCAATGGTGCTAACAAGGTTGTCTAATAGGCCACCGGGGCAACACACCCTACCGGTGACTCGTGCATACAAAGCATGGATAGCCCATAACATGTCTGATGGTATCTGTAACTCCTAGAGTCTCCGTAGTAGTCTCTCTCGAGGGACCATGTCGAAGGCTTTGCAGAAATCCACAAAGCAACAGTATAGTCTCCGCTTCCTCGCCTTCCCGCTCTCAATCAAGCAACGAAGTACGAAGATATGGTCCATAGTGGAAAAAGTGCGACGGAAGCCAGCCTGACCGGGTGCTCTGATCCGAGCTGCCTCAGCGTGCGTACTCAACTCTGCCTCTAGTACTGCCCCATAGATCTTGGCCACGATGTGGCCTATCATAATAGTCTTGTAGTTCCCTGGGTCCATCATATCGTCGAACTTATGGATAGGCGCAATGGTATGCATAGTCCATGAGTCGGGTAATCCCTCAACCAAAGGACGGTTGAAGAGATGGGCGATCAGGTGGGAAACTACATCGATTGCGTATATAAAGTGCTCGCCCTGTAGTCTTGTGTGGTCTGCTGAACGGCCATGATGTAGCCTATGGATAGCATGTCGTACCATGCCTGCTGTGAATAGGGTGGATATCACAGGACACGGTGTCAGAGGGATCGGCAATGGAGGCTATCTTGGGACGTCATATAACCTCTGGGCGTAGATGTGCCAGGTCTGAGGATCTACTATGGGCGTAGGTGGGCGTGGCTCGCGTAGAGCCCTCCATGCAGTGGCGCAATCCCTACTCATGAGAAGGTCAAACAACTTTGCCTCCTGTCGCTCCTCGAAAGCTCACCGCTTCCGGCGTGTGAGGGCTCGCATCTGTCGTCGTGCCTCCGTCTCTGTGATGGATCCCAAAATACTCTGTGCTCTGAGATGTCGGTATTGTCGTCTACACTCCTCATCGTACCATCTATTCTGGGGTGTATGCCCCAGCCGTGTCAGATGTGCGGTGCAGTGGGTGGTGTATGGGAAGCTGAGTAGCGGATGTGTGGAGGATCGAGGAGAAGTGGGCGGTGAGGGTATCCAATGGGGAGGAGGGATCAAGTGAGTAGATGCGCTCTCGAACATGGGAACTATAGATATGTGCTAGCTCATGTCTTGAGAGAGAGAGAGAGAGAGAGAGAGAGAGAGAGAGAGAGAGAGAGAGAAAGAAAGTCATATTAACGTCTTCTGGAGGCTAAACTTGGCCTATGAGACAAAAACCATATACAAGTGTAGTAACCTTGTGTAGAAGATGAAATGAAATAAAAAGTATATCGCTACACAAAGCAATATAGGTTGGAAGAGGTTGGGGAGCTGTGGCTCTGACTCTGCAGATAGTGGCCACCTAATACATGGGGGATCCATAATGTGAGTAAAAACATCCTAGCTACTGGTGATGGGTGGAGGTGGGTGTAGTATGTGATACATCGGTGTTGGTATGAGTGCCTCCTTAAGGAAGACAACCCAAGGGGTGGTGGTACGCCGATGCTCCATCATGTGGTCGTAGGCTGTCCCGATGCGTGAGATATCCTCCTGATATAGTCGTGGTCGACGATATCCGCTCATGCGTGGTCGGCGCCGTGCTCTCTGTGCTGCTGCCTGGTGGAGAGTGAGCCCTATAGATGGACCTCTCTGATGTAGCGCAGCTCGCTGAAAGAACTGGGTAATGGTCTGCTGGGTACTCACCGGTGTCAGATGTGTGGGCTGTAGTGACCGCTCTCGCCTCTCGTATGCTGCTGTGAGAAAGCATCCGAAGCGTCGCTGGTCTCCCATAGTCATGCACAACTGGAGTGACTCCTCTATCTGGAAGTGTGCTCGTAGGTCTAAGTATGTTGGACATCTGATAACAAAATGCTCCTCACTCTCTACCTCTGTCTCGCATACTGGGCACCACCTCTCCTCACGGGGGACTCCCCTGGACAGACCCCTCTCAATCTCGAGCTGATGTGATGAAACCCGGAGCTGCCCAATGAGGACTCGAAGGTGGTGGGGTAAGTATGTCTGCATGTATCTCAGAATCTCGATGAAGCCCTCAGTATGTCTGCATGTATCTCAGAATCTTGATGAAGCCCTCGTCCGATATGTGCAGAAAATGCTCTCGGTAATAGAGCATTTTCGGTGGTAATGTATCGCTGGGGCTCACCCATGTCCTCTACATCGACGCGCTTGCATGCCACAGATACTCCAGGCACGTCGAGAGGGGAGGAAGGCTTTTTACCGTGATGGTAAGGTCTTCATAGATGGACGCCCTATCAAATAGGGCCATGCGGCCTATGAGACATCACTACACCAGGAGACACCACTTAGAGGAGCAGTGTGGAACTGCAATGGGGCACTCTGGACGCGACCAAACACACTCGAGGAGATCCTGGCATCACACGACTTTGCGTGCATCAGAGAGACACACGAGAGCCCAGAGAGAGGTTTACCACGCATTGCAGGTTTTCATTGGGAATCTGCATTCAGGACCATGACGAGACAGAGTACAGCGCGAGGGTCGGGAGGTGTGGCCATCATATTTAGACAGGAGATACAGACCGGATCCACATTATGGGAAGAGATGAGGGGGCACGATACATGTGGGTTTGCATGGAGATAGCACAAGGGAGCTGGATTTACATTGCTATATGCTACTTCCCTCCAGGCGGATTTCAATACGCAGGACAGGATCTCGGGGGACCGATCCGAGATAGAGACTCACCATACACATCACTTTGAGATGACATACTACATTACAGCACACTAGGTGAAGTCTTCCTTATGGGGGACTTCAATGGCTGCACTCAGTCACATCAGTGCGAGGCATACGACATGGATCACCCACACCTCATGAGGACGAGAGACCCAGATGAGATGAGCACCAGTAGACTATCGGTGGATATGGGTCAGGACACAACCAGGTATGGCAGACATCTACTTGAGCTAGGCAACCGATATCAGCTCGTTATATATAACGGGATGAATCGTTGGCCAGGTTCGAGCGAACTTACTTGCTTCCCTCACGGGGGTGGTGAGAGCACAGTCGACTACATTTTAGGTACCATCTCTGGAGCTTCACTCATTCCTTCACTTAGTATTGGACGACGCCCACTTGGTGCTGACCATATATTTATCACATTCACACTCTCATCTCCTATTCCATTAGACCCTCCCTCACCCACTCAGACACACACCACGATACACTTCACACACGAGCTCTCGCATGTTTATGCACACCATTTACACACCCGCTTACTCTTCCTCGATCCACTCTCACCCTTGGACACACTTACAGCACGGTTCACCACCATCCTACAGGACTCAGCTCTCTGCAGCTTCCCACATCGCCATGTAGAGGGTGCCGCAAGGTAGTCCACGCAGTACTGATCGACGTCTAAAAAAAGGTGGTCCGTGCCTCCTCGGAGCTCATCTTAAGGATGAGTGCCTGCAAACGCGATGTATCCCTCCCAACCCTCCATGCACCTGTGAAGGGCATGCTCTCGTATCCACGTCGACGGCAAATGTCAAAGAGAGAGAGAGAGAGAGAGAGAGAGAGAGAGAGAGAGAGAAAGAAAGAAAGAAAGAAAGTGTTTTTACGTCTATTAGGAGGCCGAACTCGGCCTATGAGACAAATCGATGTACATGGGTGTATCTTCTGTCAATCAGAAAAGATAAAAGTGCTGAGAAAAAAAAAAAACTGGTAAAGCTGATATAGATCTCAGTAGTATGCATGTGGAGATACCCATGAAATTTTTTTTTTTTGGGGGGGGGGGGGGTGTGTATGGAGTGCGATATCTATGATAGTCTATATGCAAAAGGGTAGTACAACAACCATGAGAATGCATCTGAAACGACTAACTAGCTCCATCCTGTGCTAGTGGGCGGGTGTAAGATGTGGTACATAGGTGGAGGTGGAGTCAGGGCCACCCTGATGGCTGCAGCGGGATCGGCCATCATCTCGAATCGTCTCTCCTCCGTGTCGCGATGGTCACGAGCCTGGATCTCCGCAATCTGGTGTCGGTAAAGTCTCAGGGCCCGATATCCCATAGCACGGGGTCGTCTCCTAGCTCGAGAACTGTGAGCCTGCTCAAGAGTCACCCCTCTCGGTGTGTGGGCTGAGGGGGGGAGGGCTGCAACATGTCGTGGAATAAAGAAGTCAGTGAGCTGACTCTGTCTCCCTCCTGTATGGAGTGCTACAGTAGGCTGGAGTAGGGAATCTCTGTGACTCTGTATCTCTAGTAAGAATCGCCCGAGCTTTCGCTGGTCTCTAAAGCCCATGATCTCTCGGAGGGTGGGCTGTCCTGCAAACAGAGTCTCGTATCTGCCTCTAATGCCATCATATGCGCTACATCTGCATAGAAAGTGCTCCTCATCCTCCATCTCTACTCTGCATCCCTACATATCCGCTCCTCTCTGGGAATGTCTGCGGCTCTGCCCATCTCAATCTCTAGTCGGTGTGATGAGACTCTAAACTGGCCAATCCCCACCCTCGAGCTATGAGGCATGTAAGTATCCATGTAGCGTGGTCGTTGGATGAAACCGTCTGCTAGTATGTTTAAGAACTGGTCTCGGTAGTGCGATAGTCTCTCTTTCGAAAAACATTTCAAAGCATTGTGCATTGCACTATTGAGTGTTTAGTGTTGGAATCGGGGTGGGCCTTAATAACAATAATCACAGGTTTAAAGGATCTTTCAACAAATGAACCTTAGCATACACACCTTAAGACTCAAAAATAGAAGAATGAAAAGTAGAGAGAATACACAATTTGTCAAAGTGTAACAGTAAGCCGAAAGTGAATGTGTGCAGAATGTAAATACAAAAGAGTTTGTTGATAAAGTGTCTAAGAGGTATGAATAGTGTGTATGTGAGTTTGGAATGAATAAAATAGTTGAGAAT